>JARHVA010006297.1:0-7500 GCA_037957365.1 Torreya grandis
ATATAGTGATTTTATTAGCTAAAGGGTCAAAAACATTAGTTTTTTTGATATTTTGTTAAATGTTATAGGTTTAATGGTGATTTCCACCATTGTTGTAGGTATTGAAGGTTGTCCAGATATTCAATTTATTCTTCATATGTATGTTAGATATGTTTTGAGGTACAATACAATTTTATAAGTGGTCTTGGGGGTGTTAAATTGCCTTGGGAATATGTTTTAGGGTAGTTGGTTAAGGGTGGCTCAAGCTTATGACCTCCATCAATGGGGTTTATGAATATTACAGGTTTAATGGATTTATTTCAAGTTGGACGAGAAAATTCAAGTGAAAAATAGAGTATAGCCTATAAACTCAAACTTTAGAACTTAACCTCCATGGTCAGTTAATAATTTTTATGCCAAGTTAGCTAGCCATTTTTCCATAAGCTTCTAGAAGTGCAAATGGAGGGGGGCATAGAAGTCCAAAGAAGAGAGATTTGGAAGTTGTGGAGGACAAGTGGAGAATTCAATGATTTTTCAAAGTTTTTAGAGGCTTTTCCCTATTAGTAGATCATGACATCATCATCCTCAAAAAAATTTGTATTATAGTATGTTTCTAAGCCAATGAGAGGGCTCAAAAATTATTTGGGCTAATGAGGGTTATGTTGTTCAGTAAGGATTAGTTATAATTGACCCAAATGTGGTTGAGACTCCATGGAAGTGGTTGTATCCCATTTATTGAATTTTGTGTGCTTGCTTCATCTCTCTCTCTTCCCCTTTTCTCCTATATCTCCCATATCTCCACCATTTTTTAAAATTATTCTCATTTTACAAGGAAAAACCCTATCAAAATTTGTATTAAATAACTTTTGAAGCAATTAAGATCAATTTTTTACCTCTCTCTTGCCTCTAAATTATGTTTATAAAGCTTGTGCATGATGATATTGTGAATAAGTATTCTTCCATGTCTATTTTCCTTCTTTCTTGCCTATTTTAAAGTGTTTTTATGTTAGTTGAAGGTCTAAACTTGAGCTCTTTCTACCATTAATAGATGCTTTGTGTGAATTTTAGAACTCATCTTTGCTTCATTCATTACTTAGTCAGCCTAGTTTATGAAATACTTATGAAAATTAACTAGTTTTGAGATTATGTGAGCAAGGATTATCTTATTCCACCATCAAAGTGCTCACTCAATTCTTTTTTCCACATTAATAAATTGGCTAAGTATGGGAAAACATATTCAATCTACCTGGGAGACAATATTTGCAAAATAATATATTTTTGTGCACCACATTGCATAATTTGGAAATAAGACAAAATAAATAAGGTCCACAAATGAAGAAAACCATATGATTATTTTTTCCTTGTACCTCTACATTTTTTAATATTGACCTCATCAACATGCTTACTCAACTCTTTCTGACCAATCTTTAAATTTGGCTAAGTATAGGATTACAGTGAAATCTAACTGAGAAGCCAACTTTGCACCCTCATATATTTGACCATGCTTAGATGCATAACTTGAAATCCAACACATAACAACTAGGGACTACAATGATCACAACCATATGACCAACTCCCCTTGAATTCTTCCCATGTGGTAATGGTGATGTCTTCAAATTGCCTACCCATCCTTTTCTACCACTGGACCCAAAATGTCTAGATACTAGACCCAAAAATGTCTAGATGAAAACTATGATAAACCAGATGAATTCCACTTATGTACACAATCTCTCAAATCATAGATCACATCTTATAAGATATTTTCACATTTTCAAACCTCCATACTCATCCTTTATCCTCTCAAGCTATGTCAATACTAAAGATCAACCAACCATACATAAATCACATAAGAACATGCATATTGCACACTTTTTTATACAACAAGAACATTACACACTTTTTCATTGTCATATAGACTATTAAGGCTCTTAAGCCACTCACCAGGGAACATCCAAGAAACCACCATGACATCACTATGATAACTCTCCAATAGTTTAAACTTATTTTTGTCTTTTATTTTTATTTGTTTACTACTTATTATAGCTCATCATATGGAATAGGTTGAGAAAAATTCACCCTAAAATATTCATACTTGTCAAAAAAGAATTATAAAGAGTATTAGAGGTAGAGTCTATCCATCCTATATATTATTTAGAGTGGATATCACACATAGTCATAGTCAATAAAATACCACAAGGAATCTAATTATGTATCAATTTTAGAGATATCAATAAAAACATACCCAAAGGATGACTTTGCTTTTCCCCAAAATTTATATTATTATAGATTCCATAGTAGGGTAAAAGATTTTATGTCTTATAGATGGTTTATTTTGATATAATAAGATTAAAATATCACTTGAAGAAAACATAAGATAACATTCACCACTCCATGATGAATATTATGTTATCAAGTAATGCCACTTGGCCTTAATAATGTTGGTGTTATGTACCAACATGAAATGATTATCATTTTTCATGACATGATACATGATATTATTAAATATTATGTGTATGATATTTTATTTAAGTCCATGACCAGATTAGGACATCTATATGTGTTACAAAGAATATTTTGAAAGGATTTTTTGAATACAAAGTAAGGATTAACCCTAAAAAAGTGTATCTTTGGTGTTACTTATGGAAAATTATTAGGTTTCATTATCTCTCATAGGGCATTGAATTTGATCCATCCAATTTTAAGGCCATTATATAAATTCCCTTCAACCCTATAATATAAAGTTATGGATCTCGTATGGGAGTTAATGTTTGTCCAACCATGGTTTAAGGCCATTAAAAAAATACATCCACCTTCTAACCTCAAGTAACTCCATATCATGCATGAAAAGATTCAGTCCATTAGGTAATTCCTTTTCCAATTGATGGATAGGTGTCATCCCTTCACTCATCTTCTATATAAATGTACCACTTTCTCATGGAACACTGATTTTCAAAAATCCTTTATAGCAATTAAAAATAATATCTATTAAATCCACTTTATTTTATCCACACTAAAAATTATAAATTTGTTACTTCTCTACATCTCAATAATTGAATATGTCTTAGGGCCACTCCTAACATAGCATGATGATCATGGAAATTAAAGATTCATATATTACTTGAGTATAACATTAGTTGTATATGAGCACAAGTTATATAACCATTGAAATATATTGTTTAATAATGGTGTTCATAGCCCTAAAAATTTGTGAAAATGCATGCTAAAAAACTAGACCATTGTCATTTACAAATTAAATCTTATCAAATAATTTCTTTCCCAAAGTATATATTGTTAAATTAAGTTTGGACCCTTGAGGAAGGTTTTTAGGATTCCTCACCCCAATTAACACAATGGGATCACTTCTAGGTTATGGGTGTATTATAATGGAAGTAAACCTCTAGAGAGGGATGGATCCCTTAATGAATCACCTTGATCCTCACCTAAACTACATATTAACAATAGAGAGAGAGAGACGAGAGAGAGGATGATGAGAGAGAGAGAGAGAGAGAGAGAGAGATGAGGAGAAGAGGAGAGAGAGGAGAGAGAGAGAGATAGAGAGAGAGAGAGAGAGAGAGAGAGGTGAGAGAGAGAGAGAGAGAGAGAGATTCCTATACTTCTATGACTAATTATGGGGGTGATGCACCAAAATTGAATACCTAAACATACTTGGACGCACATATAACGAGCTCAAATAAGAATCACACACTACACATCTAAAAAATCACTAATGAATCTTGGGAATAATTTTTTCTTAGAAAGGATTAATATTATAACATTATTTAGAAGTATGACCACATTTACTATGAAGATCAAATAGAATTCATCACAACTATGAATTACATAAACTCTTAGAGATACAAGCTATAACTTGCACAAGATAAAGTTTAATGCATAAAGGTGCACATAATTGGAAATATATCAGGTATAGGATGTAATTATCATAATATTACATCAAATATTCATCACTTTCACAAATACCCAAACATATGATAAGCTAAAATCAATTTATTTATTACTCAAGCAGGTGTTTACAAGTCTAAACTTTGGTTGAGTTGAGCCACAACCAGCTAGAAGTATCTCTTATTAGTTGAAAAAATTACATATAGTTAAATGATTCCTTATTTATTTTAAAATTATGTAATCTTGTCATCAATTCCCTCATTAAGGCTAAAAAGTGAAACATAACAGAAGTTAACTTTCAATTGACATCTTCTTCCTCATTGAGGCTTAAACCTGAAATATAACTAAAGTTAACTTTTAATTGAAATATTATTCATTCTTAAATTGATCATTCATTTATTTTATGTATAAATTTTTTGAGGGTGTGCATAGTTACTTTTTCAAGAATTAGGTTTTTTAAGATTAAGTTTCATGATGAAACTCCATTTTATCTTCAGCCAACTCCTACAATCTTGCATGATGAAAATCCACTTTGAAAAGTCCTTGTTTGATTTTATTTATTCTCCTATATTTGAGTATAGAGTAAAGATACTATATTATTGAGTTTTTTTAGGTATTATTTTTCATGTCAATTATGATGGTGCATTAATGATACAAAGTAATAGATCCTTATTTGATGACTTTTTGTCTATGTTGGCATTCTTATTTTACATTAAAAGTTATATGGGCATGATTAAATACCTAATTTTTTTTAATAAAATGTTAAACAGAGAAAAAAATACCTTATATTAGTTATTTTAAGGTCTCTCATAATTTTCTTCATGTATCTTTATGATGACTTATTTCAAACTTGTAGGTGTGAGTTCCATTAGTGCTTGAGAAGTTCTTGAGAGAGATATATATCTTCTTAAATTTATTCATAAATGGTTTTAAAAAAAATTATTTTATTTATATAAAATTTTTATAACCTACATACAAATTTTAAATTCACTTGGATCTATAAAACATGAGTTCATGCACTTTTTAGCTTTTTGAGAACTAGTTTTCAACATTTTCGAATGCATAGACCTATAATTTATAATTTTATATCCCCTCATGTATAGTATGTAAATGAAAAAAAAAATTAAAAATTTACCTTAACCTTAATTTCAATTTTTATAGGGTTTTGATCAATGTAACTCATGCTATAATCCATTTTGTGTTTCTAGGTGTTCCTAGGGTAACAAACATGCTAGTTTGGTAATTCTTTTATATTTTGATCTATACATAGTATAAATAGATCATTATTTTATTAAATTAATTTAATTACATGCTATACATATTTTAATTATTCAAATTTCATTTTAAATTATAAAAACACTCCAAATATGCACTTTTAGGTCTATAGGCATGTAGGTGCTCATTTCTCATCATGCTTACCATCTAGGTCATTTTCCAACTACCAAAAAATCATTAATGATTGTATATTGTTATAATGTCTATTTATATAATTTATAGTTTATATATATCATTCATCATGCTTTATGATTAATAATAACACTTCAAAATATAAAATTTATGAAGTTCATCTTCTCTAGATAAGGTTTTGAAGGGTTTTGGAGCAATATTGCTTCTTAAAAATTGTTCATAAAGATAAAAACTTATTTATGATACTAAATAAAATTATATTAAAATATAAAAACCTTTTAAATTCCCTTATAAACCATTATTATCCATGCAACATCTCCACCAAGACATCATGTTGGTTTTGGGGCAATTTTAAGCTTGAAAATTAGTTTTGATAGAGATTTGAGCTATCTTAGCATAATTAAATCATATTTTGAGTGTTTAACCATTGAAAAATGTTTTATAAAAATAAATGAAGTTTATAAATACATTAATAATATTTTAACCACCTATAAAACAATAAAAATCCAATCTTTTTTCTTTGAAAATGCATGAAAACTACCCCTACATCCTTGCATAAGAGTTGGAGCACCAAAAAAGATATTTGAAACTATTGTAGATTCATGAATGTCATATTAAAATTATTTATTTAAGGATTTTTAATTATTTATAAAATAAAAATATGCACCATCCTTATTTTATTTTAAAATTTTTGTTTAATTTCCTTCACCAATGCCTTGGCATGCTTTAGAAATCTTGAGATGGTCAACCAACAAGTGGTTCTATAGACCAAAATGTAACTAAGACTCTCTTAGATTAAATTAATGGGATAAATTAAAATAAAATTAACCTTTATATTATAAAATATACCTTGAATTTTTAAATAATTTATGAAAACATACCAATAGGGCACAATAAATGCTTAATTCTTACAATTAGCCTCCTAGACTAAGAGAAAATCTCAATATGACCTCAATATGACATCACTAAGAATATTAAAAATAATTAAAGGATTAAAATTATTATTAAAGACCCTATTAACTTAAACATACTCAATGACATAAATAATGGTGATTAAAAAGGTCAACATTCATGGAAACCTCTATAAATTTGGTTGCCTACTAAGCAAAATACCAGCTACCTTAAGAAGTCCATTGGGCATGTAGTCTTAAAAATGATATCAAAATCTGATCTAAATGTGATAAAATCTATTTTAAATTCATCATTAAAAACTAAAATTGATCAATACATCCTCAAAGTAATAATAATACATGTGTAAGAGCACTCAAGGAATTGAAAAATACTATAACTACTAATTGAACATGTGCATACAATAGTTGGAGGAAAGTGAAATCTAACACTACTATGTAAAACACTCAAAATAAACCTAGATAAAATAAAAAACCTCTCAGGTCCTCTCCATGTCGTTGAAAAATATTATGAACAAGCTATTGTTTGAGTTCTATTACGGTTAAATCAGCTCTTCACCTACTTGTCAAACTCTTTGGCTTGTGTTCATATAGATCAACTGAAGAAAATATATCTCTAATATAGAAAAAATACTTTGATGTTTTAATGATCATCTCATGATTCTCTTCAACACTAATAAAAATCTCCAATGTAATCACATTCTGATTTATAGGAATAATTACAACTTCATCCTCTAGTGGCTCACTAGAAAAATGTTCTTGGATTTCTATGACATCTTGATATATGTGATTTTACTTGTCAACTATTGAAAGTTGTTTAAGTTATTAAAGGAGATAAAAAAAAATTCTCTATAGATTCATTATGGTCTACTTTATATATTATTTGATCAACATCTTCTTAAACATGATTTCCAATATTGACAACCACTTTATCAATGTCTTCAAAAGGAGATGTAAGCCTGAAAAGAGTCTCATGTCATCTTGAACATCTTCATGATATACTTATTGAGTCTTAGTTTTAGCTGAAATTTCATTTTGCTCTTCAAGGACTGAAACATGATCTTCTTTTATGATAAATAACAACTCATTTCAACATCATAACTCTTTATCATGCTCTCTTAACAAATTCTCCTCCTTACCTAGATGTTCTTATTTTTACTTCCATATAATAGGTCCTCCTTAAAAAAGGGATATGCTAGGAGGGAAAGAGGTTCCATTTGGTGTCATATGAATATAGGGAATTATGGGCTAGTTTTGAATATACTTTTGAATTGAAGATTCATTAAGAAGGCTATGATATTTGGAA
>JARHVA010006297.1:10000-102500 GCA_037957365.1 Torreya grandis
ACACCAATAAAAATGTAGGGATCTTCTTCATACTCATATAGGTATGTGGGATGGACCTTCCTTTTCTTTTTTAAAGGTAATATGTCTTATCTCTTCTAACCCAACATTTTTAACCTCTATCAACACAATATTTCTATTAACCTTCTTCATTGTGTTAATTTGTCTATAAATATGAAACCCCACCTTTGGATACTCAATAATAAATAAATATTTCCTACATGTGTACTCTTCTTAAAATATTTAGATCCATTGAAGAATTCTCATTATATATTTTTATTGTATATGTTATATAGATTCATAAGTGGAAGGAGGGGTTTTAACTCATGGGGTATTGATGTTTAATTAGATTAGGTGTTAGGATGCGTAACCAACTCAAATTAAAAAAAAAAAGGACTTTATCCATGTAATGACTTCCTTTTGTGGGGATGTATCAATGATAGACTTGGAATTCTAAGGCATCTTGTATATTGAGACTATGAAATAATTTGTTTGTATAGCTTCATACAAAGGCATACCTAATTATGTATATGGCATAGTAGGTGTATCTTGTGTAGTTAAAATGGAGGTAGACATTGGATCTTAAAATTGCACATATTTATTTGGTCTATGAGGCTATGGATTAACTTCACTAAAGAATGAATAAGTTATAGGGGTTTGAATAAAAATATGCATATATTGGGTAATGTATGTATAATCAACCTTAGGAAAAAAATTAGTATAATCCTTAGTGGGTTGATTAATAACAATAAAATCTGACATTACCGGCCTTTGTGATATGGTTTGCAAAAGTGGCATAGTGAATGCATGATTCCAATCAGAGTTAAAAATTAAATAATGAAAATAATGATTAGATTCTATTATTATAACTAAAATAGTCATAATTTTAGTAGAAACCAAAGAATCAATGTTTTTTGTACTTAGATGGATGGTTTGTTATCACTTTGAGGAGTAATGGCTATGAAAGTCATTGCTACAAAGGTTTATATTATAGACTATGCAATATCTTCATCTTTTGCCATTGAAACCTCTATTTTAATTCCATATGTATGACTTATATCAACCTTTGTAGAAATAATAATAATAATAATAATAATAATAATAATAATAATAATAATAATAATAATAATAATAATAATAATAATAATTAGGAACTCTTTGGGACTAGTTTCCCTCATTTACTCTTGAAAAGAGATTGGTATTGTCTCTACCACATTATCTATTTGTCACTCTAAAATTTGAGGTGGAGATCTTGGAGATGTATAAATGATGTAATTTACCTAATTTAAACTTATTATTTATCATTTTCTTATTTATTTTATTTTATTATAACAATTTTTTTCAAGTGAGTCATCTTTCTCTTGTTCTATTTCTAACTCTTAATATATTTATATTCCCCCTAACATAGCTTACTCTTTATCTTATTATTCATTAATATATTGTTATTTTACTTACTCATGAAATTTATTTAATTTAATTGGATCTTTTTCATATTGTTCCTACTCTAATTCCTCATAAAGAGGGAATAAGTTAGTTAATATATCTTAAATAGGCCTTCATTCTTCTTGTACAACTTAGGGAGACACATTAGGAATATTAATATTCATTTTATGTGTCCCAAATGGTTGGATAGTAGAAATAGGAGATGTTATTGAAGTGGGTGAAGTGGAAAATATAGGGGCTATAATAGGTAGAGTTGTAAATGAAGACAAAAATGATAATGGAGGAGGTGAAGTGGGAATGATAGTGACTACTACTAGATCTGTGGTAGTAAATGGTGATAAGGGAGTATAAATAATGGGAAACTATAAAAAACTAAGGAATATTTACTTATTGCACTATTATCAATGGAGGTCTGGGTGTAAAATAAATTGATCCTTATGATCTACTAGTAATTATATATTCCAATATAAAGACTGTAGGTTTAGAATCAATATCATTTATAGGCCCATAAATTGGTATTGAGTTCTATTCCTCATTTTCTATTATCTTAACATATTTATTTGTAATCGTAGGATCATACTGGATCATTTGGGATAATATCTTTGACATGTTTGAATTATTTATACTAATATCAACCTGAATTACATCACTATCATCTTAAACATTTAAAAATATAGAATCATGACTATACCATTGGCTCCCATAGAGGATTTTAACTTTATTTTTATATTTCTTAAGGTGCTTCCTCACATTCTTTCTAGGATCCCCATACCTAAATTGTGCGTATAACAAGGCATAATGCATTATAATTTTACCAATAGATTTTATATGATCTCATTTGGTATACTAAATGAAACTAATTATTTGAGGGATTAGATGCAAACTTTCTTATTTATCACTACTAAGTTGGATGTTCACAATATCATATAATTATTCATCAATCTCCTATCCATCCAATTTCACTAGAACAATATGTAAAAGATATAAAGGTTGTGTATTCATACCTTCAATTCTAATTATACTAAAATTATGGTAATACCAATAATTAATTTTTTTACCAATGCTACTCTTAATACACTCTAATAACCTAGGCATGTTTTTTCCATAGATGGCCCTAAACACCATAGAATATATTTTTTTTATTCTATGGATTTTCTTCCTAAATTTCTATATGTGAATAATATTGAACTCATCAAAAACCATATTTTTTAGTTAATATATATATATGCCCCCTAAAGTTATACATATTATAGATGTAATATAATAGTTTTGGTACCTTCAAAATATGACCTGATATAAAACTTATCATCTAGTAGGCTTATCAGGTTACTAGTCTAATGTATCAAATTAGAGATAATGATTTCTCCAATTTCAAAAAAATTGTTAGAATTTAAAATGATGTCTAATAATGGGATCTATATCTCATGAACATAATATATACTAGGGAATACATCAATCAACTTATCAAATCCATGTAAATTATTATCCCTAGCCTAAAAATAACTATGGGAATAGAGGAACTTGGGCATCTAATCACATAATTATTTGGGTTTGTAACCCATTATTGTAATTTATCTTTGATTAAGTTTCCAAACTAACATGATTTTACCATATCCCAATTTTATTTGATCTCAGAAGTAGGGATCCTACAATATGACCAAAATCTCAAAAAAGGACTAAAATAAAGCATCTTTAATCTTTAATTAGTTTTAGATTATGGTAAAAGCAAGTTTTGAAGGGGCCCCGAAACCCTATTACAGAAATAAGAAAGATAAAGCTTTAACAAGCACCAGGAGAGACATTCCTGAAACCTACTAAAAGTAGCAACATCCTAAGGTGATTCAGAGATTACCTCTATAATCATTATACATTCAGCCCCCTAATTTCCAAATAATGATTGTTAACTATTTTTTAGGGGTAAAATCCAAAATTGTTGCCTGCCTTCCATCAGCTATATTCTACTTGCTTTCTAGCTCTCTGATTTTCCTTATGGGTCTTCTTCCGGGCTTGTCCGGACAGCCAACATCCGGTTTCACTTTTGAAATCTGCCCATCTCTTTTTCCAGGTTTATCCATAATAGAAACAAGGTGTTTCGCCTTCATTTGCTGATCTTTTTTGTTACTTCTGGTTTCTATTCCCTTAGTGTTAGTCTTCTTTTCAGCCCTTTTCCTTTGGTATGGAAGATGTTTTAAATTTTTTCCATTAACATTCACAAGAAGCTCTTCCAAAGGTGATTCATTATCATCCTGAATCTCCATTGGCTGGGAGAGAAGAGGATCTCTCTCCTCTAATTTATTTCCTGTTTCAATCAAGATTTCTCCCTCCTCTAGCATTTCCTTGCCTTTTGCCTCTCTCCATCGATCCTCTACCCTTTGGTATATGACAATTTGCTTTGATAAATCTGTCAAATCTTCTTTGCTTTGTGTGGGTAATATGGTTTCTGCTTGCTATCCCTTTCCTTCTATCTTAGAATTTTATTTCTCAAGAGAGATCTTTGTATCTACCTCAGGAAGTAGGCCTTTAGGATCTTCAAGAGACACCTCTTTACCCTCCTCAGCATTTAAATCTTTAGTTTCTTCATTATCCGTTTGTTCTTGTCCCTGATCCTCTTTGGGTTTCCAAACTTTCTTTAGCTGGACCGTGGGCTTTTTCCCACCCAAAACACCATTAAGATGAGTTTTGCTTCTATATGGACAGTTTTTAACCCAATGCCCATGTTTCTTACAGGCATAGCAAGAGTTGGGTAAATATTCATAATAAATTCCTTGAGATTTTTTACCAAACTTGGAGATAAGATCCACTTTTTTAGGGAGCTTCTTTAAATCTACCACTTTAACATACATCCTGGTAGCTTGAAGTTTGGTTCTGGTAGTCGTTGCCTTGTCCAAAGCCACAAGTTCCCCAAAAGAACTGGCTATTCCTTTGAAAATGTCTTCATGTCAGAACTCTAAAGGGAGTCCAGGGAGTCTAACCCAAATGGGAGTTGTTGAGAAAAAAGAATCTGAGAAATCCATATTCAACTCCCATTTTTTGATAGTTAGAGAGCATTTTCCAAACGTCCATGGTCCTCCACACAAAACCATATTCATGTCTTCTTTACAGTTGAAGGTAAAGGAATAGAAACCATTTAGCATGGGTGCAATAACTATCTCTCCTCGAAGGACCCATTTCCTTTTAACCATTTTTGTAAGAGTGTCTAGATCTGGTCTTACTCCTAAAAATTTACCTAATAAGGTGAAATCCATGGAGGACACAGAAAAATCAATAACAAGATCTGGAATAAAAACTTCATACTCACCTTTCTCCCAGCAAGTTTTTGCAGTCACCAGTAGGAAAGGGGATTTTCCTGTGAGTTTCTTGCCAAACAGGGATGACCATGTCCTTTGTTCAGAATACCCTACTTTCAGCCCTTCTGAGGATTTTTCCTTTTTGAAGTCACCTTTGTTTTTCTCTTTCTCTATCCCCTGCACCAATTGGGATCCACTAGATCCACAAAAAGGGTCATTTACGCAAAAAGTATTTCTATTTTTTGCATCAATCACAAATTTTGATCCAGTAGTCCTCTCAACCCCTCCTCCATTCCCTCCGGGGTCCGTCCCTCCTGTCTACTTTCCCACCTCTAGTATAGCTATTTCCAAGTCTGGAATAGCAGCCCACATACTTGCAGAAACAAACTTTGGGGACGTGCCCAGTGCACCCACTGGGGACACGCCCAGCGTGCCCACTAAGGGCACGCCCTGCGCGCCCATTAACGTTCAAAATTACTAGCGCACGTAGTAGACCGTTTAAATTTTCCCAGTGCACGCAATTCAGTAGACTATACTTATAATCTAATCTTTAATTAGTTACCCAAATCAATGTTACACATTTCAACATCAAAATTCTAATTTGGAGAAAATCAATAAACTATTCAAACAAGAGAAGAAACTAACCTCAAAACACATGAAATAAATAAAATTTTGGACCCTAATGTCATATTATATTTATAATTATCTTGAATAAAGTTTCCAAAGAAAGTGGGTCTTTATTTTAAAATTTCCAAACTGGGTGTGTAGGGGCACAATAAATGGTGACTTAGTGGAGCAATAATCCAAAGTATTTGGGAACCCAAAATCTTGGTTTGATCATATATAAATCCAAAACTTACAATAAATAAATAAATAAACTAAAAAATTATAAGATACCCCAAATTTAATAATACAACACACTGGCCCTTATCAATATTCAAATTGTATGTGATTCTATGAAGATTCATTCCTCTTTATTATGAGAGTTCTATCAAAGATTTAGTCATAGTTGAATATTGTACTAATATTATTTTTCCAAACTATTTATATTTTAAGTATTATAATATAGGAGGCTAATAATTCCTTTGATACTATCTAGGTGTCCATATCCTTGATAGATATACTATTTATTTCACTCTAATCATTGATCTACTTCTATCTAGGTGTTTATAACACCAATAGAGATTACTTGAATCAACCTTCTTCCATTATTATTTTATTTTTACTTATATTTTTTTTCAAACCTTTCATAAAAGAAGGGTTGGGAATCACAATTGGCTAGGTATATATGAATTAATTTTTCCTTCAATTAGAAATTTTATTCACTATTTTACCTTAATCAATGTGTATTACCTCTAAAACAATTCTTAAATATGTAAATGTGTAGTTAATATTTTATAATGATAATTATTTCTAAAATGTGAATGAAAACATCATATCTAATTTCAATAGTTTGATAAACTTATGTAATTTGAATAAAACATTCTTCTTTAATATGACACATACCTTGATCTAAGAACTCTAAATACATAGATAATATTCTACATATATACCATTAAAATATTATTTTGGCCCCCTTGTTTGGATAAACTTGATGAAATCACAAAAGCATTGGATTGTTCCAAATTACAAACAAACTAGTCTATGCAATTAAAACAACTCATGTATAAAGTATGAAATGTTGGAAATAAGAAATGTAACCTACGAAAGTGAGAAACTAATATATACAAAAACAAATTAACATAATAAAACTACAAAAATAATCTAGGAATTTTTTTAATCTAATCTACTCCTATCACTAAGGTATAACACATAGTCATTCTGAAATGTATCTAGTTGAAGCAACCATGAAATAATGTTTCAAAAATTTTCCATTTATTAAAAAGTCAAATTGTTACCTTCAAGATAATTTAATTAGAAATCATTATTTCCCATAATTTTATAAATATTAAGGTGAAAATCCATAAGGGAGTGAATTTATCTTGTTTTCCTTTATTTTTGTGTGTTTTATCCCATAGAGACACTGAATCTAAAATTTATAAAACCTTTATTTTTGATCTTTTGTCAAACCATCTATTGATAATATCCTAATGTTTTTTGAATCTATGAAATTCTTATATTCATACATACTCTATATAGACTATGTATAATAGACTAGAGTAGATCCTTTCATAATGTTTCATGAATTGATACACTGATAATTTGGGAGTAATAGGAAAAACTAATTTTTATCAATACACCAATAGGAAAAGTGAAGCTTTGAGGGCTTGTTTAAGCCTTGGTTTATCTACCCATAGTGCATACCTTAATACTAGGTTCCATTATATTGGTTTATATTGTTTTTATTTATTAATGGCATCGATAAAATTATTATAAGTGGACTCAAAAACTCCATTCCATTATGGCTAGTCATTCAATGAAAATATGTTGGTAATCTGATTTTTGTAGGACCACTCAGTAAATTATATAGATTGAAAATCTAGACCATTATCATATAATAAATAAATTATATTTATAAATCTAGTCAATATGTTCTCTTTCATAAATTTACTCACATATTAAGTTATATAATTATTTTTAGCTACAACCTTTGTTTACCTATGCACAGATTCATTACTCCAGTGAAGTCAAAACCCCTTTGAGAAAATTGGCATCCTTCAATCATAGTTTGTAGTCGCATAGCTGTGTATTTCCCCTTTTTATTTATACTTGACATTCATGGCATGTTTTGACATGATTATGGTAATACTTTATAATATTAGGCTAATAGTATCATCTCCTTAGGATCGTGTGATATTTAGTGTTTTTAAAAGGATGTCCACTACTTATCTTCTAATGTAAATTATCCAGGATGTCTATAGTTTCCTCTCTTGAAAAACACCTCAAATAGATACCTTAATCATTCTTCCTATACCAAAATGAATTTTTAATCATGTAATGGGTTGATTTGATCTAAAGGGTTTACCTCTATTCTCTATTAATTCAAGGGGACATGTATCTATAACAAGATAGTGGATAATATAGACATACCAATCACCTCCAACTACCTTGTTTCGTTGATATGATCAAAGTAAAAATTGGATATGTTTCAATCATGATATATACGATTCATTGGACTCATACCATATTTTAGGTCTGATTTCAAGATCAAACTCTTGTAATTAGCCATCCATTTAACTCTTATTTCACCCAATTATTTCTATCCAAACGTGAGATTTACATTTGGGTCTAGAATGATGGCATATATCTTATTTAAGAGAATATAGTGTCCTAAATTTCTTCACCACTTTGATCAAGGCATATATTTGCTTATCTATCATTGAATATTTTAATTTTGCATCTTTCATATTAGTACCCATGAAGGTAATTATATGTTCACTCTCATCTAACATTTTTGTGGGTATTATTGCTATAGTGTGTTCTAAAAAAAATGAACACAAAAATAAATATTTTGTAAAATGAAGGCTAATTATAAATGGATCTTGAGTGATGGAAGTATTAATATCTTGAAATGTTTTCTTGGCTTCATTTGTCCACTCAATTTTAGAATCTTTCTTTAGCATGGATTTTAATGGTTTAACAATTTATACAAATCTAGAAATGAATTGTTTTACAAATTTTATCTTGCTGAATAAATACTTTAGTTATTTTTAAATGTTAGGGGGAATTATCTTTGAAATGGCCTAGATTCATTCTAGATCCATGGAAATTTCATATTTGGTAATGTGTGGCCTAGAAGTTTGCCCTTTATAACTTTTAATATGCTCTTCTTCAAATTTAATGACACTTGATATTTTTTTCACCCATCAAATATTTTCTATGAGTCACATGGTCAGCTATGTTCTTCAAAGACACTTTAATATAATACATGTAAATTATGATGAATTTTACAATGATTCAGTGAAAGGTGAAGTCTATGGAATGCTAAAAGTTTCTCCTACATTAATTAGGCAAAAAGGAATCCTTTTTTATGTAAAATTTACCCACTTAGTGGTAAAATCAATATGTATTCAATGATATGCTTATACTAATAATTGATTGTATCTTGAGTACATGCTAAAAAAGGACATCATTTTATACCCACAAACCATATAAATTACTTCATCTAATAAGGGAAAAAGATAGTTATAATTTTATGATACTTCATTCAAGTTCCTAAAATCAATGCACAACCTAATTTCAAAATTAGTTTTTTTGACAAGTACTAACATGGTAACCCAAGCGGAATGCCCAACTGAGAATATAGTCA
Source organism: Torreya grandis (assembly GCA_037957365.1). Taxonomy (NCBI): domain Eukaryota; kingdom Viridiplantae; phylum Streptophyta; class Pinopsida; order Cupressales; family Taxaceae; genus Torreya; species Torreya grandis. The sequence goes on from JARHVA010006297.1 coordinate 18,977, forward strand.
TATCATCCAATTTCATCTAAACTTGTATCTAAATGGTCTCTAAAATTGGATTCACTAGCCTTTGGTGCTACCTAAAGAGCATACTTCCTAATTTATAGGAATGGTATGTGTAATTATTCTAGGATCAAATATTTTTATATCTTTATAAGTCTAAGTAATCACATCTATATATTATATCAATAAGTTTTTTGATCTTTATTTCTAAATCTTAGATCAACTTAGGCTAATGTTTACATACTGAGGATGTTCATCATTTCCTAAATTTTATATAAAGAAATCAGATTCAATTTTTTTAATTTGTTTCTATTTTTTAGTGTGTGGATCCTTGTCAAAATACATTTCTAATGATACCTTTCCAATAGGTATTATATTCTCTTTGAATTATAAGATACCATCATCTCCCAATTCTTCTATGTTCATATTCTCAAAATCCCTTTCCTATATTATTTGAGATTCAAAGGCTCCAAAATTATTCATAAATTTTATAATATGTTGATTATCATAAAACACTTAAAATTCCTCCACATTATCTAGGACTAAGGGGAAAGTAACAAACTCCATATAAAATTACATTTTACATATCTTGATGGTGATAAATTGGTAGATGAAGTGGCCAACAAATTTGTTTTCTGATTTTATTCCTATAGAGTAACCTTGATTTTGAATTTTTCAAATGACTCAATTCAATATAGGGCCCTATGTTTATAATTTTTATAGTATGAAAGTCTACACTAATATTTGTTTCTTATCTAGTTGACAACTAGCTATGAATCACCAAATATCATCAACTATTTGATGTTGTGTTTTAGTAAAACTATAAGCCAAAATTAGAGATTCATTCTCAACATAATTATTTTTGAAATTTAATAACATGTATACAATGATATATTATTTCCCATCTAGGTTTATTAATGTTTTGCCACCATTGGATCTTTACTTATATTTGGCACTGTAAAGATGTAGAGTCCAAAATTGTGAAGGACCTTCAAAATTCTCATTCATGAAATTCATATTTTATAGTAAATGTATAAACACATACATGTGAAGATGCAAAGTTGACCCTCTTATTATTTTATTATATTATTTAATCAAGTACTTCATATTTCACTCTCAATCAACTTGAATGTAATTGGCTACTCCTTTCCCACATGCGTGATAAATCCATCATCATGTATCCATTAATTATCTTTGACCAATCATGGCTCAGTAGTAATCCATATGACTTAGGAATTTCAAATACCAAAATATCCATGTAATATTGTACATGTGGATCAAAATAAATTTGCATGCACATATTTAACAATTCCCCAACATATGAGACCAAGGACTCATCCAATTATAAGACCACTCTCTTGGACTTATCTATGGTAAAATATAATTTATTGCATAAAACTATGAGAATCACATTATATAAGGTACCTGAGTCAACCAAAACATTATTATGTTTAGTATAAAAAGTAGTAATTCATTCTTGTATTGTATACAACCACATTGGTATTATTATAAATTAGGAGTGTGCTCTTGTGAAAAAGAGTGTAATTCCTCACTCCTATTGGAACATGGAATCTCTCTAAAGTGTAGGTGAATTAAAAATGGAGATAATATATATAGAGGTCTGGTTCCCTTGGTTCTCCCACTAAAACTTACTTTCAAACCTACGACATACTGATTTTGATAGTGAAAAGGGTGTGGAAAGTAATGAAAATGGATGAAAATAAATGAAAATTGAAATGGAAGGTGATGAAACAATTATTTTGTGAACTGTTATGCTTTAAATTACACTTATATGAAATATAAAAATCTTACACACACATTCACTACACCCAAGTAAGATTTCTACATCAATATTTCACAATAAGGACCTTACAAACTCAACTTATGCAAAGAAGGACTAAAATAACATCTAATACATGAAATTGAGATTGATATAGACACTTATAATGACATTTATAATATCAAAAATATATTATGAAGGTATAAAACTAGACTATAACCAAGGAAAATAATTATTTCACTAAGTTATATCAATGGGAAGCGCATACACTTCACTAGAAAAGACCTAAAAATGGAGGACTTTTGCTTCTTATTGATCTCAAAAGGTGATTTTTTTTTTAAGCCCTTAGGAAAAATAAAAATATAAAATATTCTTCTTAATTTATAGAAACAATAATACATATATCAAATAAATTCTTGGAGACAAAGCAACCCCAAAGTAGGGGACCTCAAACTTGGTCAAATAGCTCCTCCAAAAGTGATACATAGCATTTTTAGTTTTTAAAATATTCACCCTCCATAAATTTATGTGTAAAATAATCTCTATAATGTTTTTTGGTATTATTATACTCATCATTACGTTTTTTCAATCTTAGAGCACTTGGAGAGTGCCTATACTCTTGCACAAATCCTTAGATTTTAGCCTTCTTGTCTCCTTTGATGAAAAAGTCTCTTCCATGGATGTAGGTCTTAAATTCCTTAAAATTATTTTATTTTAACTCTTATATGGCCTTATTAATTATTCTAAAATACTTTTCAATGTTTGGTTACAAGACTCCTTAATCAAATTGACTTTCTCTTGCACATGTGCATTTGGAAGAGGAAGAGTCCTATTTACACTTGTTGGAGACCTTTTCCAAAGCTTCCTCTAATTATAAATATTTATTAACTTACTCTAAAATTAAATATGTCTTTATATATCATAATTAAAATTTAAAATTATTTTTAATAGGCTATATGCACCTATTTAGCCTTCAAACTCTTCAAATTACTCATTTTCCACCAAGGCATAGAAGGAAAAGGAGGAGTTTTCTTCAGATTTGCATCAATCCAGAAACTCTCCACCATGTAAGGCTTATAATATTCATACTAGACTTTTTTCAAGGTAATTTTAGGCATCAAAAACTCAGCAAGACCCAAAATAACACCAAAAACATGCATTTTCCATGTATTCCTTATATCCCTATTTTCCTGAAAATCTAATTGTCTCAAAGAAAATAGAAGTGAAAATTAAAAAGAAAAAGACTTGTTACAAGTACCCATTTTCCACCCACAGCTCCATACAAAACTTCATGGCCAAAATATAAGATTCGATATGCTTTCTAGCCCATTTAGCCTACCAAATTAGGCCTAATTAGCCCTTTTAGCCCTAAAAGAGAAATTTTGCATCTCGGAGATCATACATTTGTGAAACTTCAAAAAAAAAAATTGATTCAATTTTATCATGCCCCAACCATGATCCATGTCAAATATCATGGTCTAGAAAACTTGGAAGTACTAGAACCATGAAATGGCCTTAAGAAGGCTTATCTTTTGAAGGCATTTTCTGACTGACCCAATAGAATAAAATGGTTTGGGATATTTTTTTATGGATTATTATGAATTTTTTAGCTTTAAAACGTATAAAAATTCTCAATATTCGTTTTACATCAATTTTCATCTTTATACACTCCTTGGAACACTCATTTAAGTTAAAAAACAAGAAAAAGTATAATTTTTGTACTATTTTGTACAAGTGAAGGTAAATAAAAAAGATATATGAAGGACCCTATGTAAGTCCCCTAAAATATATGGTAGGTTTCATTACTAAAATATTCCATTTGGTGGGGTAATCAACTCAATTTCTTCAAACTAGTCCTTAACAAGGGTTTGCAAGGGTTTTAGGGGCAATTTTTGCTCTTAAGGTTGGTTCATAAATTTTGGATATCAAAAATTCAAAAAAATGGTGTTTAGGGACCCTTATAACATATCAAAATAAATTTATCTCTCATGAAAAACCTGAGGTGAGATATGAGTGATCAAACTTGATAATTCGAGCTTGTTTTCACCATTTTGCATAGGTTTAGGGTAGCTCTGAGCCACAAAATGGATTCTCCAAGGTTTATTTTTATCTAAAAAATATTTTATACCTCTTTAATGAACTCAATAACATGTTAAAAATTGTTTAAAACAATGTTTAAGATCAAAATTGTGAATGACTTCCTCTTTGCTCACTAGGCCTAATCTTTGCCTATTAGGCTTACCTACACTTTTGAGCTTAGAATGACTTCTGATGGATTTATTTGCCTCCAAAAATATTTTAAAAATCTATAAAAATCCCACACACATATTAAAATATCTTTGAATTCTCACTTCACAATATAAATGATAATGCTTTCTTATTTGGGCCTTAGGTTTGCACTTTGCCTAATAGGATTTTCTACACCTTGAGGCTCAAAATGGTTTTTTGATGATTATTATTTCATAAATATCTCCCAAACATATAAAATATCCCCATTAAAATTTTTAAATTATTTTTAATTGTAAATAGACCTTGGAAGTGGAGATGACCCCCTATTTGGCAAAAGGCCTAGTCTAGGCTAATGAGATTTGAGTGCAAGTGGCTGCCAACTAACACTTATGAGTTTTTTATCATATTTAATAAAATTAATTAATGATATTTCACAATTAATAATTCTTAACACAAAATATAAAATTGTTCCAAATTTTTCACAAGATAAATAACACTCTTTTTGGTCACTTTTTCTCCATTCTTTGTCTTCATGCATGCTTGAAAGTGGCATACTTCTAAGACAAAATATGGAATATGTTACCTTTTTATCCTTGAAAAAAAATTATATGGGGGTTTTAATCATGTTATTATGAGACTATTTACAAAAGTTTATGTCAAAATTACGTATTTATCACCTCCAAACCTCAAAATCTTGAAAGTAAACTTTTCAACAATGATTGTGTAGGGTTTTGTAATCATGGCTATAATTTGTACTTTTATGAGTGTTTATTACCATAGGTTGTAATATATAACCTATAATATAATATATTAATTATTTTAAATGTATAAAATCTCATAAAACATCCTTTCTATGCTCCAACACTCATTTTGTTCACTTTTCATTTATTCTTCACCTTCGTGCACACCTGAAAGTGGCATTCTTTTGAGACAAAACATAGAATATGTGACTTATTTTATCATGAAAAAAATATTATATTTTTGAATTAATTGGGTAATTATTACCATACTTATAAAATTTTATGTCAAAACGATTCCTCTAGCTCCATTAATGACCAAATTTCCCAAGGCAAACCTCTCACACATTGACTGTGTGCAAAATTGGGATATGGGCTGTATGTTGTCTTGTTTAAACCTATCTTGATATTTTTTGAATGATATTAAGGTATATTAATATATTTATATTAATTTTTAATATTTTTTACAGCTAACCATCACCCCAAACTATTTACTTCTTCCTTATTGACCTCCTAAATGACAAGGATTAGTGCAAATGTTGACTGTGTATCCTTGAAAATCTACACCTATATGTTACTTAAAGTGAACTTTATTGAATTATTGATTGAAATAGAATCATTTAGTAATATTAAACAATAAATTTATACTTTATCACTATCTTATCTCCAATATTATGCATGATCAAGGCACCTAACTTAATTTTGTCCATACTAGCTTGGGAGTTGCAACACTTCTTGAGGTGACTATAGGTTACTTTAGGAACCTTTCAATACCTTGTTTCCATGATATATGAGGTTATTAATACATATATTATAATTTTTTAGGTTTTATTCCACCTAATTTAACTCGAAACCCTACCCAATTCCTCAAATTGCAATCCTCACTTTGACTGGTCTAGCCTACAGGTTATATGACTGTATTCCTTTGCTTATGAAATGTTGGTCTAACTGTAGGTCACTTGCTATAGAGTTGACTCATGAAATATTGGATAATTTAATTTAATTATCACTTAATTCATTATTATTCATCCATTACAAAGTCTCAAAACCTCATGTGGATGAAACAACCCTCAACCCTATTGTAGTTGCTCATTATTTAATGGCTATAGGTGCTTGTTGTAGGTGTCATTAGGGGTGTAAGTGATTGTTTTAAAACCTTTTGATTTATTAGTTTCCATGAAGTTTTTTATATTTAACTCTCCCTTCCCTAAAAATCCTTACTAATCTCTTTCACACTTCAAATTTTACCCTTACTTGACAAACTTGGGTTACATTCAATTGTAATATCACTTCCTAGCTGTGAATTTATTCAAAAAGGGAGACATGCATATAGGTTACTTTTAGTAGGTTTTAAAGTAAAAAAACTTACTCCCATCATAATATATATTTAATTTCAACTCTTGACCATCTTCATGAACATAACCTCACACACCATTACCCCATTTCATGTAACCTCCACATATATGACTTGACTGTATACTATGGTAATTGGTCCTTGAACGGATAGTAGGTGTTGATGGAGGAAAAAAAACAAGATAATAACTGTAGGGAACCTTATAAAAATTATTTAAACCTCATTAAAATATATAAAAACTTTAAATACCCATCATTATATAAGAAATATTGACTACCTCTAATGACTTGGCTGTGGAGAACTCCAATCAAGAGTTGGAGTTAGTTGTAGGTTATCTCTTCGAAAAACCCTATTTGAGGATTTAGACTATATTTTGAATTCGCACCCTCATAAAAATATTTATTTCACCTTATGTATGTATTAAAATAATTAATTTTTTGTTATAAGCAAGGCTATTCAAGAGCTTTTGAATATAAGAATGTGTCTGCACCTATGTGTCTCATGTGACTATGTTGAGTTGACCTTGATTGAGTGCTTAAAGGTTTGAAGCCTTTTCCATGGTTTGTATCTCATCCTATAATTAACATGTCTTCATGAATTCTTTTCCTTGATATATTACACATGTACCTCCTTATAAAAATGTACCAACTATGATAGTCTTTCAAACTTGACTGTGTGACCCTTCAAAGTTACATATGTTTTCTTGATGTAGGTTGTATTTGTTTGTGTTAGGACTCTTTGAATGGGATGGATATAGGTGTTCATCATCTATTTGTAGGAGTGGTTTGATGAATATTTGGGTAATAATACCTCTTATAACTTGGTCATGCCTTTGAAATATCATATTATCAATCTTTGAAAACTCCTTTCAAATACTTGAATGATTCTTATATCATTACTAGTTATAGGTGATGTTCCTAAGACAATGTACAGACTATGAATGGCTTCATGAAGGTAAAAAAAATCCAAATAGGTTGAAATTATGTAGGATTTCACATTTAGACTCCCATGAAGTTTTCTAGTATAAATGAACCATGGAATGATCCTCATGACGAGTTGGAGCTAGACCTATCAGGCCATATGAGGATTAGAAGTCTGTAGAGGTCACTAAAAATTGGTAGTGATCAAATGTCAAAGTTGAAAACGTCTAACTTGCTTGTTCTTGTATTCAAACATTTTCCCTCTCTTGAAAGGTTCAATCCCATATGAGGGTTAACAAATAGAGTCAGTTGGAATGGTCAAGACTTCCTTTGAAATTTATATGAAAATTTCAAAAAAAATCAAGGTCATTGAATACATAGTCAACTTCTTGATGTAAGTTTCCACCATTCATTGCCAACCTAATGGTTTTAAAAAGGTTATAAATGCATATTTTACTTATAAAAACTTTAGGAGGGAATTTTATAATACCCATATACATATATACCCACTCCATATCACCCTTCCAATGTCACATATAGGTGATTATGTAACACATAGGGCAGTGAGGTATGATGTACTACTGCAAATGGTGTATGATCATTGGAAGAGTGCTAAAACCCTTCATAGACATTCTAATTAATTCTCCCCCATTGAAAAAGTTTCAAAAAAATATCTCATATATTTAACCACGTGATTATTTACTTCTCATACACTTATAAACACACATTAATATTGCAGACTAGGTAGAGAAAATGAAATATGAGTAATTACATGTTATCTAGGTCTATTTATCTAAGAGGTTTTTAAGTACATCATTTTTATAAATAACTTTTTTCATACTTTAAAGTAGAACAAATGTATTAAAAACATTTAAACCTCTCTAAGGTGCCCCATCTCTAACTCAAAACTCTGCTTATGAATAAACAATGGTCATATGCTCCAACATCAAGGATTTTTGATTGTAATGCATAAGAGTGTCGAATATCAAAAATGTCATTGGATAAATTAAAACAGAGTTACTAGTGTATCTTATAGGTAATAAATCTCATATAAATCTCTTGAATATGTACATACCCCTGTTGAAGGAATCCAATCAACTTAAACTCTATTAAAGGAGATACACTCAAAATGAAAACCTTTAAAATCTCACTTTAATTAAAAATGTGTTTAATTAGTTATAAAATCCATTTATAATATTTTAAGATGAAAATATCTGATCAAAATCTCATATTTTTCTTCAAAACTAGTCTAAGTGACTTTTTATAAAGATATGGAAAAAAACATGGTTTTATGTTGTAAGTTCCTTTATGGAAGGAGTTATCAAATGATAAAAATATTAAAATTAGAATAATGACCCATAAAAAAATTACTAAAAACCATTTCTCTCCATTGTTTATGGATATTGAGAAATAAGCCCAAGAACAGACCCCTCTCAGATGTATAGGCTATAGTAACCTACTGCCACTCTTAGCGATTGTTCTTAAATATAGAGGAACAAATATATGAATAAATGAATATAATTTCAATCTTACTCATACCCATAAAAATTTCCAATTTCTAATCTCCCAACTCTCTCTCATATTCTTGTACCAAGCATTTGAAAACTGCCCTTCTAGGCATGTAAGAAAGGTCAAAATTGGAGCAAAGTTGGATTTTGAAACTTTTTCACCTATAAATTCATATAAAAAAATTATATGACCATATAATGACCTAATTAATCCTACATTATACTTTTTTCATAAAAATAATCTAAAAAACAAAGTGAATACCTCAAAAAGGTTTGTTTTTGCACTGAAAATGCTATTTTGACCAAGGAGCTCTTAATAGAATGCTATAAAATATTTTTAAAAGTGTTTAAAATGTATTATAAGGTGAATAAACATGTAATAAATCTTCATTACGATAATACACCATCAAAACCATCTATAAATGGCACAAAATGGTTAGATTTTGCATGGAAATAAGGCATAGAGTTAATCCAAAATGTGACCAACATGATTATTAATTTTTTAGGGATGTAATGACCTTGAAACATGGTATAAAACTAATAAATAAACTATACACTCTTATTAACATTGAAAATGGCTCAGAAAGGCTAAAATTGACTAGAAAGCATAAGACAAGTGAAGGAAAAGACCTCAAATCACCTAAACAACCTTAGGACCTATTAACCATGGCTTCCTAGATTATTTTTTAGGACAAAATACTGAATAAAAATAAAAAATTACATGGTATTAAATATTTCAAATGGTAGGGGTGACATTTTGACCTGTGAGGTCAAAATTGTCAACATTTTAATGACTCAACTGGGAAGCATCCCTGATATGCTTGGGAACCAAACTATATACATGACATTTGGACTCAAAAAACAATTAAAAATATGATCCATGACTAAAATTACAAATTTTGATTTGAAATAAGACAACTTCTTCCTCCAAAACAAGAAAACTAACTAAATAAATAAAATGTGCAAATAAAACACTTATTTGGGACAAAACATAAATCAACTAGTGTGCTTGAACAATAGTTGGAGGGAAAAAAATGTACAAGGAACTTAGCTCTTTAGTAACAATGTTTTAAATGTATCCCATTGATTGGGATTGGAAGTTTCTCACCATCCATATTCGCAAGTTAGAAGGCACTATGGGATTTTTAGTTGGAGATTGTGTATGGGTCACTCCAAAGGGAATCAAACTTTGTGTGCCTTCCTAGTTTAGCTCTATCCTCATCCCACTTGAGGACCAAATCTCCTTATTTGAATTTTTTTGATGAGGATCCTTTTTCAAAAGCTCTCTTCACTTGTTCTTGATGAATTTCCATGGCTAGCATGGATTGATTTCTTATCTCTTCTAACTCCATAAGCTCTGCATACCTAATCTCCATAGGATCATTGTCCAATAATTCAAGTTGATGCATTAGTTCTAAAGTAGAAAAATCAAGATAAATGTGTAACCTTACTTCCTTACCATACACCAGCTTATATGGGGGGTTGGCTATTGATATTTTTTAGGTGATTCTATTAGCCATTAGCGCTAACTTCAACTTGAGATGTGATGACCTCTGATTGTCTTCAATTGTCCTTCTTATGATCTTTAGTAGATTCTTACTTGTAGACTCAGCAAGGCCATTACCTTATGGATAATATTTTGATGAAGTGCTAAGAAAAATTCCATGTTAGATAAGCCATTGGCTGATCCTAGTTACCATAGAAGCCATTGCATTATCAAAAATAATAGTTGAAGGAACTCCAAATCTAGTAAGAAAACCTTCATATAAATCTGGAACATTGTTTTCATTCACTTCTTTCAATGCCACTACTTCTATCCAATGTGTGAAGTAATCCATAGTAGTTAGAATCCATTTTTTCTTAAACTTGAAGGAGGATTTAAAGTTCAATCCCCATTGGACAAAGGGTTAATCCACTGTAATTGATTGAAGAGGTAAGGCTGGAAGTTTCACTTTCCTATGAACATAGCACACTGTTTGCACTTCATTACCCATGAATGGTAATCAAAAAATATACTAGGCTAATATTACCCACCTTTCATGATCTTAACAACTATATTTATTGTATAAAAATCACCTCCACCATGTCCATCATGGAATTCTTCAAGCAATCTCTAATTATGGCTGGCTCTATACATCTTAGCAACATGCCATTGATATATTCTTGAAAAAAACACTATCAAAAAGTAAAAATGGAATTTATTTCAACCTAAAATAACTTATTTTTTAATCACTTAGATGTGAAGGGTAAATACCTTCTTTGAGATAGCTTAACATGTCATGAAACTAGCAGGAAGGTGAGGTATGACCAGCTACAACCTCTTCATCATTTAACATCAGAATAACCTCACTAGTCTCTTACAAGTCTTGAACTAGATGCTCAAAAATTCCTTTGCCTCTAATTAGCTTTGTGACCTTAATTTATACATCATACTCCATTATCTTGGTTATCCAACCAGCTCTCTTCTCATTTATATCTTTATTCAAAAGGAACTCCTTGATGCTTGGATTGGAAACCATTAGGTATATCTTATCCTTAGACAAGAAGTATCTAAACTTCTTAAGAGACCTTATAACTGAAATTACATGTTTTTCAACAAAAAAATACCTTGTTTCATACTCTTCCAAGCCTTGACTAAATAAGGCTATTGGCTTCTTCAAAGCCTCATTATTTTTTTGCATAGGAATGCCTGAAATGGTGTCCATGTTAGCATATGTATAAAAAATGAAATCCTTTATGAAATATGGATTTATAAGTGGAGTACTAACTATGGCCTTCTTAATCTCCTCAAAAATATTTACTCCTTCTTTGGACTAGTTGAAGATCTAGTTCTTCTTTAACATGGTTGTAAATGGGTTAGCTAAAATGGAAAAAATCTAAAATATATCTCCTTATGAAATTGATTTCCCCTAAAAAGCTTTGTAAAGCCTTTTTGTGCTTAGGAAAGTAGAGTGTAATAATGGAGTCTACCCTTTTAAAATATATTCTTAAACCATACTTTGAAACCACATGTCCAAGGAGATTACCTTCATTAAATAAGAAGACACACTTTTAGGGATTTATAAATAGCCCAAATTGCCTACACCTTTTGAACACTTGCTTGAGATGAACCATGAGATTACTTGCACTCTTTCAAAACACTATTATATCATCCAAATAAACAAGTACAAAACTATTAATATGGAATTGAAATGCATGTTCATGTCTCTTTAAAAAATTTCTCCAATATTGGATAAACTTAAGGGCATCTTTTTGTATGCAAATGCCCCCCACTTGGTTGTGAAGGATATCTTAAATTGGTCCACTTCCTGGACCAAAATATGATTGTAGTCACTATATCCATCCAGCAAAGAAAACCTCTCTGAACTTGCAACCAATTGTAAAATTAGTTCCATTAATGACAAAGGATAGTGATATTTAAGTGAAGCCTTGTTCAAATCATGGAAGTCAACACAAAATATAATCTCACTATTATTCTTTTGTACTAGAACAAAATTTTCCAGCCAAGTTAAGTGCTTGATTAGAAATATAATAGCTGACTCTATGAGCTTATGAATTTCAGTTCTCATCAAAGGCTAAAGCTTAAGATTAATTGGCCTTTGCCTTTGTCTCACTAGTTTAGTTTCAACCTCTAACTCAATGGTGTGTTGAGATAGAGTTGGGTCAAATCCCTTTAGATCACTATATTGCCATGCAAATATATTAGCAAAACTTGTGCATAACTCAATGAAAGCTTCATTTTGTGAAGGAGTACATAGCTTACCCAACTTCAAATTATTACTAGCTACAATGTCTACATTAGCATATAGCTCTTATTTTTTTGACAAGGATGACTTTTCTTTCCTTAACTCATCATCACCACAGAAAATCTTCTCAAGTGTGACTAGTCTTTTAGGAAACTTTTTTTTTGATTTGTAAAATTTGATCATCATATTGCTACAAGTACTTTGATTGGTATCTTGATGAAAACTTAGCCTCTTCTTGCAATAATCTCATAATTTGATTATCATCTTTGAACACTTGCCAATTGTTATGATTATCTAGAATATAAGGCCTTACAACCACCTTTATGTGTGACTAAATTTTTTCACTTTTTATATCAGCTAGGATACTAAATTGTGCCACAATGGAAGCCAACCTATCCGCATATTTATTTTTACCTTTTGGTATTGCCTGAATGTTAAAATATTGAAAATCCTCAAGTAAGTCCCATATTATATGATTATAAGATTTAATCCTAAAAAAAATTGCATACATTTAAACCTCTTACTTATTGAACTATAAGTTCACTATCACCAAAAACTTATAAGGTGCTGACTTTCATCTTCCTAGCCCATTGTAAACTATGAACTAGTGCCTCATGCTCTAAAATATTATCTTAACAACCAAAATAAAAATTAATATAAGATAAATGCATTTTATTTTTTGGAGAAACCAACATAATTATATCCCTAGTACCATTTTTATTCCTTGATCCATCAAATTACAGTCACCATAAACCTTCACTAGACTCATCATCCTTAACCATGGCTAGAATTGGTGCATCATTCTCATGACGGAAATACACACCAATTCCTTCTTCTTAAATTATCTTATAAGGATATTTCTCATGAAAATTATATTCCCAATCATCAAGAAACAAATCTAGGACTCCATCCAAAGGTGATTCACTTTCTACTCCACTAGTTTCTAGTACCTCATCTGAGATGATACAACTAGTATTCACAACACTTGGAATATTTAGCTACAAATGGAAATGTGAAATAGGTTAAAAATTAATTTTTACCTTGGTAACATACCTAGTTATAAACATCAAATAATTACAATAAATTTATAAATATCCCCCAATATTTGAGGTGAAGTCCCTTGAAAGGCACATAGCAACGTAAGGAGGAAAGTCTACCATAACACCATCCTTCTAAATAGTAATATTGGGAAAAAATGTAGCATTAATTTTAAATATTTGATGATTCCTACAATATTTTTTTGTAATCAATCCAATTTAAATACCCCCTTAGTATTTGGATCATAAACAAGGCCAAGCTTGTTTGCAATCTACTTAGGCATAACTATGCTACTAGTTCCATTATCCACCTTATAGTTATGAACCAAAGTATCACCCACTATCAAATATATTTATAAAGGAGGAGTTTTATTTTATTTTACCTCAGTTTTCTGCACCTTTACCATATTATTTATTTGTTTTACTTGTTGCTTAATTGGCTGATTTGAATTAATTAAGACAACTCCTTTCTCAACCAGTTTTAGAGACAATTTGAGAGTTGAAAGCTCTTAAATGAGCATATATTTTCTTCTTGGATTGTATAGATGATACCACATGATAATTATGATATTATAATTTTTCATTTTTTCCAATCTACTTAAATGAGACCCACCAACCTTTGGTTTCACTTTTTGAAGCACTGACTGCTCATAAACTAGAGGTATTTGATGAACTTTACTAACCTTTATATTCTAATTTTTTTGAGTTTTAGGGGTAGCAAGTTGTTATTTTTTACTTTTATAAATGACATTAGGATTACTTGAATCATTTATCACCTCTTGATCCTCATCAATGGATCTTATTTTATCTCTAGTTACAGATGAAACTTGACCACTTATATTTTTAGTTTCAACACCCTGAGTAAAAACAACATGATCATCCATTTGCCAATTCACATTAATGGCATTAATCTACACTTAAACCTATTGAGTCTCTCCTTGTGATGCCAAACTTGTTTCTTGTTACTGACCTCCTTGAAAAGAAAACTCTTCTTGTGTCATTTGTGGCATAGTGATGTTTTGTGATACCAAGGCTTGGTTTTGAGCATCATTGAGATTAGAGGGATGCCAACTTGAATCCTGCATGAAGTTGTTTTAAGGTGGGATTGTAACAATGTATTTTGAAGTGGAAGGAGTATTAATATCAAGGGAAACATATGTATTAGCTAGAGTTATGGCTCCTTCTACTTGATAAGGTGGTTTATTATCTTTGAAACCTTGATAAGGAGGCCTTTGATCTTATAAGGGATGATAGGTGGTCCAATTTTGTTATTTATAAGGCTTATTAGCCTAAAATTATTGCCTCTTGATTTTTACTATTTCATTCCCAAAATATTTTAGCAAGCCTTTCAACTCTCCTATCTCACTAGCTTGACTAGTAGGGGCTGAAATTTGATCTTGAGGGGATGGAATAGGAGACAATGATGGAATTTGAGGGGCTAATAAAGACTTCAATTCTAATAATAGGCATTAGAGGTGTTGGAAAAATCTTACCAACTTGTATCAAAGTATTCTCTACCCTTATTATAACCACATAAGCATTTGGAAAAGTAGTACCACCCATTGACTATATCATCACACTAATGTTAAGAGTTAAGGGATTTTAAATAAATCAATAATTCATATTCAAGGGATTGTATAATAATAATAGGTATCTTTGCCCATGTTTTGTGAAATATGAGGATAAAATTAGACATGAACTCATGAGGATCTCTCTTTATGGTAGTTAGCTACTCAACCAAAGATAGGTGATCAAATTTGTCCTCAAATTGATTGACTAAGGATGCACCCAATTGATCCCAAGTAGAAATTGAGTTATGTGAGAGATTTATATACCACTACAATGCTTTTCCTTTAAATTAAGCAATAAGTAATCTAAGAGCTACATTCTCCTAAATAACATTATAGACTAAACAAAGATTAGCTACATCCTAGATGTGCTCAATAGGGTTTGTTTGATTTTATATTAAAAATAATGGGATAATCTTGAGGTAAAAAACCAAAATGTAATCAAATTGGGATAAATTCAGTGGGATACCTCTATTTAATGGAATAAACATCTAGTTTTTTATATCCATTTGGATAGTAGGTATTGTAGTGCTTATAATAGTAGGATAACTAGGATACAAATGTTACTTTTGAGGATATGGATTTGTACTACTAAACCTTGATCTCTTATATGATTTAGAAGATAACTTAATGAATTCAAAAGGAATAACTTTACTAGTTGACCTTGTGGTAATATTTGGCTTGAAAAAATTGCCTAAATGATGCTATGAACTTTGAAACCTAAAGTATATTTATATTAAAATGAATATGGATATTATCCTCTACTAAAAATGCTTATCCTTAGCTCCAAAATTCAATGATGCCAAGGAGTAAGAGTCCCACCAGGCATACCAAAAAATATTGTCAATCAAGAGTGTGATCTTGTGAGAAAGTGTGCAATTCCTCACTCTTGTTGGAACATGGAATATCTCCAAAGTGTGGGTGAATTCAAGAGGGAGATTTTATATATAGGGATGGTTCCCTTTGTGATCTCACTAAAACTTACTTTCAAACCTACTACTTACTAATTTTGACAGGGAAAAGGGTGTAAAAGATAATGAAAATGGATGAAACTGAATGAAACTTGAAATGGAAGGTGTTGCACCAATTATTTTGTGAAATCTTATGCTTTAAATTACACTTATATGAAATATAAAAAACTTAAAAACACATTCACTACACCCAAGTAATATTTATACATCAATATTTCATAATAAGGACCTTATAATCTCAACTTATGCAAAAAAGAACTGAACTAACATCTAATCCATGAAATTAAGCTTTCTTTAGAAACTTAGAATGACTTTTATAACATAAAAAATCTCTAATGAAGGTACAAAATAATACTATAACCAAGGAAAAAAAGTATTTCACTAAGTTATATCAATGTCAAGCACATACACTTCACTAGAAAAGACCTAAAAATGGAGGAATTTTGCTTCTTATTGCTCTCAAAAGGTGAATAAATTTTTTGTTATAATTTAAGAACAATACAAATAGAAATTATTCTCCTTACATTCTATGAAAAATTATATATATAGTAAACAAATTATTGGAAACAAAGTATCCCCAAAGTAGGGGACATCAAACTTGGTCAAATAACTCCTCCAAAAGTGATACAGAGCATTTTTAGTTTCTAAAATATTGACCCTCCATAAAGTGGCATGGAAAATATGTTCTATAATTTTTATGGGTCTTAGGATACTAATCACTATTTTTGGTCAATCTTAGATCACTTGGAGAGTGCCTATACTCTTGCACCAATCCTTAAATTTTAGCTTTCTTGTCTCCTTTGATGAAAAAGTCTCTTCCATGGATGTAGGTCTTCAATTCCTTGAAATTATTTTATTTTAACTCTTTTCTATGATTATTAATTATTATAAAACACTTTTCAAGAGTTGGTTACAAGACTCCTTAATCAAATTGACTTTGTCTTGCACATGTGCATTTAAAAAAGGAAGAATCCTATTTTCACTTGTTGGAGACCTTTTCCAAAGATTACTTTCATTATAAATATTTTTTTACTTCATCCCACCTTTAATACAGTATTACATATCCTAATTCAAATTTACAAGTCTTTGTAATAGGCTATATGTGCCTATTTAGCCTTCAAACTCTTCAAAAGGCTCATTTTTCACCAAATCATGGAAGGAAAAGGAGGAGTTTTCTTAAAATTTGCATCAATCCATCATCTATCCACCAAGTAATACTTCTAAAGTTTATATAAAACCTGGTTCAAGGCAATTTTAGGCATCAAACACTCAACAAGACCTGGAATAACACCAAAAACATACATTTACCATATATTCCTTGTAGCCCTTTTTCCTAAAAATCTCCTTTTATCAAAGAAAATAGAAGTGAAAATTCAAAACCAATACTTTTTACAGGTACCCATTATACACCCACATCTCCTTAAAAAATCACATGGCCAAACTCCAAGATTTTATATGCTTTCTAGCGCATTTAGCGTACAAAATTAGGCCTAATTAGCCCTTTTAGCCCTAGAAGAGAAATTTTGCATTTAAGATATCATACATGTGTGAAAATTCAAAAAAAAAATTGATTAAATTTTGTCATTACCACACTATGATCCATGTCAAATTTGGTGGTATGAAATAACCTAGAAGTACTAGAACCATGAAATGGCCTTTGAAAGGCTTGTCCTTTGAATGCATTTTATGAATGGCCCAAAATAATGAAATGGTTTGGGAACTTTTGGATGGATTGTTATAAATTTTTTAGCTTGTAAATGTATAAAAAGTCTTAATCTTACTTTTTCATCAATTTTCATCTTTATACACTCCTTAAAACACTTATTTAGTTCAAAAAAAAGGTATAGTTTTTGTACTATTCCATATAAGTCAATGTACATAAAAAATATATGTTAAGTACTTTATTTAATTCCCCTAAAACCTATGGTATGTTTCATTATAAAACTATTCCCTTTTTTGGGGTATCCAACTCAATTTATTCAAACTAGTCCTTAAGAAGGGTTTACAAGGGTTTTAGGGGCAATTTTTACACTTAAGGTTGGTTCATAAAGTTTGGACATCCAAACTTCAATTTTTTTTTTACTAAAACGGTGTCTAGGGACCCTAATAACATATACAAATCCTTTTTTCTCCCATGAAAATTTTTATGTTAGACATGAGTGATCAAACATGCCAATTTGAGCTTGTTTTCACCATTTTACATAGGTTTGAGGTAGCCCTAAACCAAAATGGATTATCCAAGGTTTTATTTTCTCTCAAAAATATTTTAAACCTCTATAATGACCTCAATAACATGTTAAAAAGTGTTTCAAATAATTTATAAAATCAAAATGGTGAATGACTTTCTCTTTGCTCACTAGGCCTAATCTTTGCCTAGTAGACTTACCTATACTTTTGAGCTTAGAATGACTTCTGATGGATTTTTTTACCTCTAACTAGATTTTAAACCTATTTAATCATCATAAACACATGTTCCAATATCTTATAATTCTCACTTCAAAATATAAATTACAATGCTTTCTTATATGGGCATTAGGCTTGCACTATGCCTAGTAGGATTGGCTATACCTTGAGGCTCAAAATGGTTTTTTGATGATTATTATTTAATAAATATCTCCCAAACATTTAAAATATCCCCATGAACATTTTTCAATTCTTTGGAATGGTCATTAGTCCTTGGAAGTGGAAATGACCCCATATTGGGAAAAAGGACTAGTTTAGGCTAGTAGGATTTGAGTGCAATGACTGACCACCAACACTTCTGAGACAAATATATCTTAAAAAAACATATCCAAGTGTCCAAAAGTTTTCCCAAGGTAAATAACACTCTTTTTGGTCACTTTTTCTCCATTCTTTGTCTCTATGCATGCTTGAAAGTGGAATACTTCTAAGATAAAAGAGAGATTACGTTCCATTTGTATCCTTGAAAAAAAATTATATTGGGGTTTTCCTCAGGTCATTATTATGATATTTAGAACATTTTAGGTCAAAATTACCTCTCTAGTACCTCCAAACCTGAAAATTCCAAATGCAAACTTTTCAACAATGACTGTGTGTAGGGTTTTGCAATCATGGCTAGAATTTTTACTTTTATGAGTGTTTAAGACTATGGGGTATTATATATAACCTATATTGGAATATATTAATGATTTTTCATGTCTAAAATAGCTCATAAAACATCCTTTCTAGGCTCCAACACTCATTTTGGTCACTTTTCCTTCATTCTTCACCTTTGTGCACACTTGAAAGTGGCATACTTTTGAGACAAGATATATAATATGTTCCCTACTTTTAATATAAAATAAATTATATTATGGCTTTCCTTGGGTCATTATTACTATTTTTACAAAATTTTATGTTAAAATTATAACTCTAGCTCCCTTAATGACCAAAATTCCCAAGGCAAACTGACTAAGCATTGACTTTGTGCAAATATGGCATATGGACTGTATATTGTCTTGTTTGAAATTATAATAATATTTTTTTAATTATTTAAATGTATCTTAATATATTTATATGAATTTTTAATATTTTTTAAAACTAACCATCGCCCCAAACTATCTTATTCCTCCATATTGACCTCCCAAATGGCAAGGATTAGTGCAAATATTGACTATGTATCCCTAAAAATCTACACCTGTAGGTTAATTAAAGTGAAATTGATTGAATTATTTCCTTGAGTATAATCCTTTCATAATATTCAATAATAACTTTATACTTTATCACTTTCCTATCTCCAATATTATCCATGATTAAGGCACCTAACTCAGTTTTGTCCATAATAGCTTGAGGGCTGTAACACTTCTTGAGGTGATTATAGGTTACTTTAGGAACCTCTCCATACATTATTTCAATGATATATGAGGATTTTTATACATATATTATCTTTTTTTAGGTGTTATACCATCTTATGGAACTCATAACCCTTCCCAATTCCTCAACTTACAATCCTCACTTTCACTGTTGTAGCCTACAGGTTATATGACTATATTCCTTTGCTTAAGAAATGTTGGTCTAACTATAGGTCACTTATGACTCATAAAGTATTGGATACTTGAATTTAATTAACACTTAAATAAATTTTGTTCATCCATTACATGCTCTTACTACAAATTCTCAAAACCTCATGTGGATGAAACAACCCTAAACCCTGCTGTAGTTGCTCATTGTTTGATGGTTGTAGGTGCTTATTGTAGGTGTCAATAAGGTTGTAAGTGCTTGTTTTCAAACCTTTTGATTTATTTTTTTCCATTCCATTTTTAATATTAAACTCTACCTTCCATAATAATCCTTATTCATCTATATCATGCTTCAAATTTTACCCTTAATTGACAAACTTGGGTTACATTCAATTGTATTATCACTTCCTAGCTTTGTATTTCTTCCAAAAAGGAGACATACCTATAGGTTAATTTTAGTAGGTTTTCAATTAAAAAATATTAATCCCCTCATAATATATATTTAATAATCAACTCTTTACCATATTCATGAACATAATCTCATAAACCATTTCCTCATTCCAAGTAACCTCTACATATATGACTAGATTGTATATTATGGTAATTTATCCTTGAACAGATTGTAGGTGTTAATGGAGGCAAAAAACAAGGTAATCACTCTAGGTAACCTTATCACCATTATTCAAATCTCATTCATCTCTATAAAACCTTGAAATCCCCCTCATTTCATAATAAGTCTTGACTGCCTCTAATGACTTGACTGTGGAGATCACGATTCAAGAGTTGGCTATAGGTTATCTCTTTAAAAAACCCTATTTGAGGATTTATACTATATTTTGACTTCACACCCACATAAAAATATTCATTTCACCTTATATATGTATGAAAATAATGTATTTTGTGTTATAAGCAAGGTTATTAAAGAGCGAGTAAAAATAAGCATGTGTCTTCACTTTTGTGTCTCATGTGACTATGTTGAGTTGACCTTAACTGAGTGTTTGAAGTTTTGAAGACTTTTCCATGGTTTGTATCTCATCCTATAATTAACATGTCTCCATGAATCCTTTGCATTGCTATATTCCACCATGTCTCTCCTTAGAATAATGTACCAACTATGATGGTCTTTCAAACCTGACTATGTGACACTTCAAAGTTACATATGTTTTCTTCTTATAGGTTGTCTTTTTTGTGTTAGGCCTCTTTGAATGAGATGGATGTATGTGTTCACAAACTAGTTGTAGGAGTGGTTTGATGAATATCAAGGTAATAATCCATCTAAAAACTAGGTAATTCCTTTGAAATATCCTATTTTCCATCTTTTCAAACTCCTTTCAAGTACTTAAATGTTTCTTATCTCAATATTGGTTGTAGGTGATGTTCCCTAGACAATGTAAAAACTATGAATGGCTTCATGAAGGCAAAAAACACCCTAATAGGTTGAAATTTCATAGGCTTTCACATTTATACTCCCATAAAGTTTGATGGTATCATTAAGCCATTTAATGATCCTCATGAAAATTTGGGGCTAGACCTATGAGGTCATATGAGGATTAAAAGTCTGTAGAAGTCACTAAAAACTGGCAGTGATCAAATGTCAAAGTTGAAAACCTCTTACTTTCTTTTTCTTGTAGTCAAACCTTTTCCATATCTTGAAAGTTTCAACCCCATATGTAGGATAATATAGAGTCATTTAGAATGGTTAAGACTTTGACATCTATATGATAATTTCAAAAAAATTAAAGGTCACTATTTTCTTGTTTTGGGGATTTTGTCCTTGAATATACAGTCAACTTATTGCAGTAAGTTTCTGCCATCCATTTCAAACCTAATACTTTGAACAAGGTTATAAATGCATATTTTACCTATAAAAACTTTAGGAGGGTCTTTTATCATATCCATATACATATATTCCCACTCCATTTCACTCTTCCAATGCCACCTGTAGGTGATCATGTAACACACAGGGCAGTGAGGTATGATGTACTACTATGAATGGTGTATGATCATTGGCAGAGTGTCAAAACCCTTCATTAGATTAATATTTATTGTACCCCCTTGATAAATTTTCAAAATAAGATCTCATGTATTCAACCACATGATTAGTTCCTTCTCATACACTTCTAAACACACATTTATATTGCAGACCAAGTAGAGAAAATGAAATACGAGTAATTATATGTTATCTAGGTCTATTTCTCTAAGAGGTTTGTAAGTAAATCATGTTATAAAAAACTTGTTCATAATTCCAAACCAAATTAAATCTATTCAAATAATTGAAACCTCTTGAAGGTGCCCCATCCCTTCCTCAAAACTTTGCTTATGATCAAACAATGGTCATATCCTCATACATCAAGGATTTTGATTACAATGTAATAAATAGGAGTGTGGAATCCAAAAAATGGAATTGGATAAATTAAACAAAAGTTACTAATGTATCTTATAGTTAATAAATGTCATACAAATCTCTTTAAGATGTACATACCCCTGTTGAAGGAATCCAATCAGTTGAAACTCTCTTAAAGGAGATACACTCAAAATGGAAACTTGTGAAATCTCACTTTCATTAAAAATGTGTTTAATGAATTATAACATCCATTTATAATCTCTGAAGATGAAAACATTTAATGAAAAAACTCATATTTTTCTTCAAAACTAGTCCAAGTGACTATTCAAAAAGATATTGGAAGAAACATGGTTTTATGCTATAAGTACCTTCCTCGAAGGTTTTATAAAATTATAAAAAAATATTAAAATTAGCCTAATGACCCATGAAAACATTCCAAAAAAACCATTTACCTCCATTTTTTTACTGAGATTGAAAAACATTCCCAAGAATATATCCCTCTCAGATGCATACACTTTAGTGACTTGTTGCCACTCTTAATGATTATTCATAAAGATGGAGGAACCAATCTAGGAAAAAAAGAAAATAATTTAAATCTTACTTAGACTCAAAAAAAATTCCAAATTTTAATCTCCCAACTCTCTCTCATATTGTCGTATAGAGCATTTGAAAACTCCCCTTTTAGGCATGCAAAAAGGTCAAAATTGGAGCAAATTTGGATTTTGAAAAATTTTCACATGTAAATTCCTCAAAATAACCTATATTACCTTTTAAGGACTAAATTAATCCTCAATGATACTTTTTTCATAAAAATCCTCTTAAAATGAAAGTGAATACCTCAAAAAAGGCCTATTTTTGCACTAAAAATGCTATTTTAAACAAGGAGCTCTGAATAGAATGCTGTAAAATATTTTAAATATTGTCTCACATGTATTATTTGGTGAATAAACATGTAATAAACCTTCATTATGATCATAAACCATCAAAACCTTCTCTGAATGGCACAAAATGGTCAGATTTTGGATATAAATGTGGCATATAATTAGTCTAGAATGTGATCAACCTGATTATTCATTTATTAGGGATTTAATGACCTTTAAACATTATATGAAACTAATAAATAAACTCTAGACTCTTATTAACACTGAAAATGGCTTAGAAAGGCCAAAAAATGACTAGAAAACACAAGACAAGTGAAGGAAAAGACCCTTAATCACCTAAACAACCTTAGGACCTATTAACCATGGCTTCCTAGATTAATTTTAGGACAAAATACTGACTCAAAAGGCCAAATTACATGATATGAAAAGTTTCAAATGGTAGGGGTGACATTTTGACATATGAGGTCAAAATTGTCAACATGTATGAATAACCTTTGATCTATTATCCATAAATTTACCTATCAAATCTCTAAGCAACAGTTATATTTGTTTAGTAATGTTAGATAGATCATTTATAGTGATATTCACCTTTATTTTATTCATATATTCAACTATATTTTTTACACCTTTTTTCTTTATCTCTATACTTTATTGTCGATTACTTCCTTTTGAAGGAGGCAAATTATTGTTTTCCTTATTATCTAGATGAGTAGTAACAATATTATTTGGAGGAATAAAAATGGTATTAGGATGTTGATTATTATTCATTATGTTGTAATTATTCCTCTATAACTATTGAAAGGCATGGATTTCATCTTTATTATCTCTAGGTTCACTCTCATCTTCCAGTGTAAATAGGAAACCATGTCCCAAAGACCATTGTTGTACTAGAAGGATTTGGAAAAGTGGAGGAAGATGGATCTAGATAACTTGAAAATAATTCATACATATCCATTTAGTTTTGAAATATGTCAAAAAAATTTAAAAAGTCCATACAATACAACTCACCATGTTGTGTTATATTTTGAACTTGACACTAATTAGGCAATGATGTTTCCAAAATATTTATTTTAGGGATATTATCAGGTGGATGTTATTATATGTTATTTATAGATCTATTAAAAGGCCTATTGTACCTATATAATATGAAATTATGGTTTTCATTTTATGCCATGTTGTTTCCCATATATTTTTGTAGTCTTAGTAAATTTTAAATTAGCTTCTATAGAATCAACTGTATATCATCCAATTCAAATTTTGTGTAATAAGTCATTGTACCTTGAGTGGTGGAATTACTTACTCAAATTAAATATTGGTTTTGATGTTGAATATATGTATATATAGGGTTATTCATAAAAATTAGACTTTGGTTTTTATAGCATGAGATAAAGATAATTGAGTATGCATTTGGTTTGGGTTATGAGCCATAGTTCTCAAATTAGCATCTAGAATTAAATTCAACATTACAAAATTTTAATTAGTATTCAAACTAGACAAATTTTGTAAATTTACATTTAATTCCCTATCAATATTGATAGCTTTGGTAAAGGTTCATGATAAATCAATGATATTTAGTGTCCTAGATAGGAATACTAGAATAATAGATTTTAACGTAATTTTTTTACATCTCAAAGGCTATCACATCATTAGGAATGTATGAAACATCTACTCAGTTATACATATTTTTAATTCTAGTGTTAAAAACTCTCATGGGTTAATTATTCTTTTTTCATGCTTGAAAAATGTCGGTATATGACATGGGCCTAGTGACATGTCCAAATTGAGCCTAAAATGTGTTTTGACATTGGTACCATGAAGTGATTTAATTTTTTGGTAGAATAAGGAATATTTCATAAGTAACATGTTGCAATGTGAAGGGAAAGATCTTGTATTCCACATCTTCATGAACCACATTAATTTCTCCTAAGGCAATCCTAAAATATGTTATGTGTTATTTATCAGTTTAACCTCTTTAAGAGGATATGGAAGGGATACATTTTTATAGGTTTCTAATTAAATCATGTCCACCAATAAGAAGGGAAGTTAGGGACATAGTAAGTAGATGAATTTGAGCACTTGTCTTTGGGGAACATGATTGAGTCTAATTTCATCTTGAGGTACCTATATCAAACTTATGTATTCCATGAATATGTAAAGGTAAGGATAATAGACTATTGAAAAAATTGGACCTAGTTAATTTCCTTACTATATCTAGTATAACCCATGTGACTTTCATTATGCAATGAAAAAGCCCTTGTTCTAGCACCAAAGATGAATAATTATTGATACGAGTTTTATTAATACCATATAATCCTATGAGGTAGCTTATAACATTTTAGGATCAATTAATAAACTTCAAGGTACAAGTTATGGGATATTCAATTTTGTAAATAACCTAGTCGTGGAATAACAATGAGAAATGGGTTATTTACCTCCGATGATTCAGATCCATGGAGTCTAAAAGAAACCTAAATTATACTTGAGATGGATAAATGAATGATAACTTAAGTTAAATCACATAAAAAAAGTATAAAATTAATTATAGGTATGGCAAAAAAGAGGGCTTGTGAACCAAAGATATAAGAGACCATTACAAACTAGACACTATATTATGGATTGGATAAGTAATTGATAAATAATGCCTATTAAGGTTATTATCTAAAAAAATAGCACACAAACATAGTTAAGAGTCTAATTAAACAAATACAATAAACTTCAAGGCTCATAACCAAAGGTTTCTATCAATGTATGATTCTAATTACACACCTTCAAAAGGAAATTAGGATTAATAAATGAAAATAATTTAAACTAGCTATAGTAAAATATTAATAACTATATTGAAAACACTTTTACACAACCCAAAGACTAAAAAATACCATTATGATATAACTTCTTTAGTGAATCACATCTTTTGGAGAATAAATGCACATCAAGACAAACTTACAAAACAAACTATAAAATTTGTTATTCACCTTAAATGCTAAAATTTTCCTACCTTTGGAATGTCAAGGACACGTATAAATGTACCTTGGGATGAGCATCCCTCATAATCCAAGTAAATTCAAAACATATATCTTCTATTTTAGGAATTGAGTATCAAAATTTATGCATACCATGAATGTATACATATAAATATTATCCATCATCTATAAATGTGAAATACTATGTGTGTGTGTGTGTGTCTGTGTACACACACACACACACACACACACACACACACACACACACACACACACACACACACACACACACACACACACAAACACACACACACACACACACACACACACACACACACACACACACACACACACACACTCACACACACTATATCAACACATACATATAGTATTTCACATTTATATATGATATTGTGTGTGTGTCTCAATTAAGTCTCAATTAAAATCAAACACATGTAAAAATGTATATATTCAAGGTGATAATGTTACACAAATCTATTATGGAGCATGCATGATTTTAGTATTGGTCACTATAGCTATAGTTATAACTAAAGTGGTCACTCAAGTAGATAGAGGCACTAGTGGAACTATAATTGGAAGGGTAAAAAAAGTTGTAAATTTTGATGTTTTCACTATTATATAGACTAGAAATTGAGTCCATGTATTTGGAGGTGGTTGAAATACACAATATGTACCTAATAAACAATTAACCTATTTGAGTGATTCTAATTTCTTTTATAAAGCATGAATTTTCTTAAAACCAATATTTATTATTTCATAGTACCTGATGAATATTTTAAACAAAAATGGTAGCTTGGTCATCAGTTTCTCATGAGTAAAACTTGAAGCCTTGAATTCTATGTTCAACATTTCTATGTTCTCCAACTTATCTTTCACAAAAGTTATTAACTAGATAATCTAGTCATTAGTCTTATAAGAATTGCCTTTAACTTCTACCTAGAAACTATGAGTGATCAATTGATTAAACTTTCCATAATGGGACTTGTGATTAACTACCCCAAAAGTGTATATATACCTATAACCTACATATCCTTCATAATTGACACTAACCATTTTTCATGACCTACTAAATTTTACACCAATAAATGCATTTCATTATTCTATCCAACAACTTATCTATCCTATTTATCACATGGTTCTAAACTAAAGTAACATCAAGAGATGACAACAAACATAGATGGGTATATGTTTTATTTTTAGTAACTTGTCCCAATAAATTGAGCTTAATATTCATATATTTCATTATGCTATATTCCTAGGTCACACATCCCCATTTATTATGGGACTCAAATCTTGCATGTCTAATTGAACCAAATGTATTATATAGTGTTTTTTATTCTATTTGTATATTATTCATAATATCTCAAGAAGCCTATATAAAATATCTCTTGTAACCTTTAATTTGATTATTCATAGTTCCTAAACATTTTATTGACTACTCGACATATTAAATCAACAAAATTGTAGAGATCTTATCCATATTGTTATAGGTTTTTTTGATGGACATTCATTTTATTCATTAAAGGTAAGATGCCTTATCTCTTTTCTAACACAAAATTTTCAACATCTACTAGCATAATGTTTATCTTGACCTTACTCAATGTCTTAATTTGTTTATAAAAATGAAACTCCACATTTGAATACTTTATAATGATCTAATCTTTCCTTAAATTCTCATCTTTCTATAATGGATTCATGGAGGAATGCTCATTATAGATTGTTCCTTTATATGTTATATATATGTAGAGGTGGAATGATATGATTCAATTGATAAATGTATTCACTTTTAAGTAGGGTAGATCATAGGATAAGGTGTATCCAACTAGTAAAAATAAGTAATGGCATTTATACATGTAGTGACTTCCTTTTGTGGAAGTGTATCAATCATACACTTAATCTTCTAATGATATATTTAGTCTTCCCTTACATCTTATACATTGAGACTCTGAAAGAATTTATTTGGGTAGTTTAAGAAATAGACATATCTAAATTATGCGTATGGCTTAGGAGGTATATATTATGTATCCAAAATGGAGGTATACACTAGAAAATCAAAATCCACATGCATTTTTGGTCCAGGAGGCTATGGATTAACTTCACTAAAAAATGAATAAGTTACATGGGTCTAAATAAAACTTTTCATATACTTTGAAATTGATGTATAAGAAAACATAGGATGAAAACTAGTATAATCCTTAATGGGTTGATTGATATCATGGAAATAAAAATTCACTAGGTCTTTATGTGGTTGCATGGGTAAAGTGATATGTCTTAGTGGGTACATAAAATTACCACCTACACTAATGCTACACCCTATCTAGTCTATATATCTCAATAGCATAATCTTATCATCCAATAATATAACAAAATTTGGTCATGATAAATGTAAAAACTACATTTTCATCCCACTAATATTGAATACCCAAATATTGTCTCCATGTTGTAAGAGCTTTCATGAGTAGAAAAATATAGTTAAAAAACAAATAATGCAAAGACTGGGTGGATTCTATTATGCTAACTAGAATAGTGATAATTCTAGGAGACACCAAATAATCAAAAATTTATGCACCTATATTAGATGGTTTGTTACCACTCTGAGTAGTAGTGGTAGTGAAGTTTGTTGTTGTAAAGGTTTTTACTATAATGTGCAATATCTACATCTTGTGTCCTTGAAAAATCTTTAATAAGTCCAACTATGGGACTTGTATCAACCTATGTAAAAAACTTAGCAATAAATGGGGTTCTCCTTAGGAGTTAGCTCCCTAATTTAATCTTTAATAGAGACCAGTATGGTCTCTACCAAATTCTATATTTTTTTCTCTAAAATCTAAGGTGGAGAGCTTGAATGTGTAGCCAATGATACAAGTTCCTAAGATAGAACTTCTTTTTCAAACTCTACCTCTAACTCCATTATCTTTATTATTTATTTTATTATTCTAATATCAATTTTGTTTCTTTATCTTGTTTTAATTATGACTCTTCATATACTTGTGTTCCCCTTGACTCCGTTTCATTTTTCTTTTCTTAATTAATATCTTTTTACTATCCTTTCTCATGAAACTCCTATACATTAATTAGGTCTATTTCCTCTTGTTCCTCCTCTGATTACTCATAACGAGGGAATAATTTGGTAAATAGACCTTTTATAGGATTTTATTCTTTTTGTAAAACTTGAGGATACATAAGATTAGTCTTATGCTTCATTTTGTATGTCATTATTCATGGCCTATTATAAATAAGAGATAGACCTAAATTTGGTGGCGTGGAAAATTAAATGGATCTAGTAATGTGAGTGGGAGATTAATACATAAATGATGATGTATGAGGTTAAGTGGGAATGGAAATAGCTATTGGTGGAGATATGGTAGGATCTAGTAGTAAGGGAGTAGAAATAATAAAAAAATGTGAAAATATAGAAGGAAGACATAATTATTGAACTATTGTCAATGGAGGCATAAGTGTAAAATAAAGTGATCCCTCTGACCTATTAGGAAATATATATACCTTTATGATAGTTTTAGGTTGAGACATAAAAACACTTGGATGAGTGGGGATACCTATAAATATATTATAGCTGACTTATGGGTCTATCTCCCTAGATACACTTATTTATTTAACTATTTTTATTTCCATTTATGATTCTGGTACATGATGAGGCTCATGAACTGATGTTGAGGTCCATTCTTAATTATCTATTCTCTTATCATCTTTTTCAGTAATGGTAGAATAATATTGGATCATTTTGGATAGTATAATTAACATTCTAGAGTTTTACATATTTATAATGACCTCACTATCCTATTCAACATTTGAAAATATATCACCATGACTCTACAATTGGTGTCCATAGGGAATTTTTTAATTTATTCTCATATTTCATTATGTAATCCTTGATATTATTTTTGAAATATCAATATGTAAATGGTTCCTTTCTCAATGAATAATGCATTTTAATTTTACCAATACAATTGATATGCTCTCATATCTTATATAGCATGTGTCCAATGCTAAGAGGGATTGGATGCACACTTCCTTGTTTAGCATCCCTACATTAGATGTCCACATTTTCATATAATTTTTCAATAGTCTAATGTTCAAATAATTTTTATGGAAGAATATGTGGTGACTATAGAGGTTATTTCTTAGTACCTTCAATTTTGATTCCAATGAATTTAGGATAATACTAATAATCACCCATTTCAACAGTGATTCTATTAATGCAATGTGATAACCTATCCATGTTATATCCATAAATGACATATACACCATAGGACAAAATATTTTTATGATTCTTTTAATTTTATTCCTAAATTTGTATATGTGAAAAATGCTGAACTCATCACAAACCATTTTTTTGGATACTTTATAGATGGATCACAAGGTTTTACATAGGATTGATGTAATATAGAATTTATAAAATCTACCAAATATGACATCATAGAGAAGCTGACATCTAATAGGATTGCTAAGTTACTAAACTTCTCCAATGGAAATAATTTTGTTAAAATTCAAAATAATGTCCAGTAACAGGATCCATATATTATGAACATAATAAATACTTAGGAACCATGCAATAAATTTATGATTACCATGGTATTTTTTATCATTGGCCTAAAAATGACTATGGGAATAGAGGAAATTGGGCCTCTACTCACAAAATTGATTGAGTTGGTAAACCATTAATGTAATTTATCTTAGATTGATTTTGAAAGCAATCATGAATTCACCATAGCCAAGTTGTAGGTTATGTTGGGAGTAAGGAGCCTATAGTATATATCAAATGCATTAACACCAATGTAGGCCACATTGGTATTATTAATCCAAAAGTGGAATATTCTTATAAACATTTGTCCATTACAAATAAATCATAGAACAAACCAATACAAGTCATTACATTTGGTTTCATCATAACATTGTGAAATCTTACTACCATAATAACCATAATGTCATCCTTATATCACTGTGTGAATGTAGATAAGTGGTCCTCTACTTCATATCAGTTTGTTGAATCCACTTCTACCCATATGTTTAAATAGTGTTTACATTTGTACTCCAATACAACTAAATTGAATGTTATGTCCATGTATTCAATCATACCAAAAATGTAATATGTATATGGAAGAGGAATGATTGATGGTGAAACCATTAACACTATCCAAGTATTCTAAGTGCTTGGAAAATATTTAAGTATTTTTAGTCACTAGAGAACTCTAATTCATAAATTACATAGGATAGAAAGAGGGAAATGTAATCAAATAATACTTTTCAAACTGAATATATCATTGACTACAATGAGTTTCAAACTCATGTGAATTAAATGCAAATAATGGATTTTTATCTATTAACCATATATTCTTTCTCATTTGAATTTAAATTTTTCATTGTCATCTTTAGTAAATTTAATTTCCACATGGCATATTTTCACTACTTTTGGGTGCCTTGTCACCTTAACATGATAGCTTTATTATTTTCACACTTCTAGTTTTTTTTCATGTTTTTTATAATTACTTGACTTAGTTAGAGATATATGGATACATATAAATTTTAATTTGGGTCCCAGAATTTGTATTTTTTACTTTTATTCTTTGATTTTAGGTTTTTAGGATTATGACAATTGGAAATATCTCATAGGTTCACACTCCCTAAGCATGAAATGATTTACTATACATTGTGTAGACTATGGGTTAGTAAGATTATGACATGTAAAGGAATATTTATCCACTAGAGGGTTGTTTAATTTTTACTATATACCTTATTATGTGAGACTGTAGTTTCTTAAGATGGTGCCATGTGATTGGATCTCACTTGTCTGAATGCCTAGATAAATTCATGATACATGATTATTACTTGGACTATAGGTTATTGGGATGGTAACACATGGACAAGTCTCAATTTTCTACCTAATTAGATAACTTCACATTACATTCTCATTACTCATACTATGATTTAATGTTATGGTGACACTTGGTGCAATCTTACTTACCTATATACTTGAAAGATTTCTTTTATCACTTATATTTTTCACCCACCTTTGTGTGACAGTGTGTTGTATAGTATGAGTTGCAAACTATAGGAAACCTAATGACACAATGGGATCACATCTAATATATGGGACCTTGGAGTATTTAGGTGAACCTCTAGAGAATGCCAAATTTCTTTCACTATGTTTAGTGTAATTTATGTATTACTAGTTTATGTTAAAATACTACGTCATAATAATTTTGCTCCTAACTAGGATTTGACTTGTGAGGAAAAGAATTATAGAATGAATTTTAAAACTAGGAAATGATGATTAAACCAAGTGATTATAGTGGAAATAAATGTTTTATTTTTATGAACACAATAGAATAATAAATATATTGAAATATATTGAAGCACAAACTTATACAAGTATGAAACCAAAGGTAATATCGGGCACTTATCATATAAGGAACACAATTGTTTATTTTTCCTTAGTAAGTTTTCAAAAGGGTAGAAATGAATATCACAGATGAATCTCTATGATTGAAATAATATTTAAAACATTAAAAAATATAATAAATATCCATTCATACACAAAGATAACATATATAAGGAAGGTGAACTTCAATTTATTATCATTCTGTAGTTTACAACATGTAGATCAATTCTTCAAAATGCATAATAATTTTTCCAATAAAAAAATAAAGATGGGATACACTATGGTATCTATATTTATAGAAAAATACTCTCTTAAATGTGAGGGAGTTATCAAAACCTTACGCCCAACTATAGAGCAAGAAAATCTAGGAACTTCATGTAAACGTCCTCATCTTTAGCTTGGAAAGGCATCCTTAGTGGAGTAGAAGGTTGGAAAATAAACATACAACTATTGGGAACTTCAAAAAATGATGGAGGATTAGAGAAATACATTAGAATATTCTATTTGAACTCTTTTTTTGCCTAGTTGTGTTGTTTTTATCTCTCCTAAGGAAAGAAGCAACACAATAAACCATTACTTGGTAAATATTGAATGCTTTTAGATATTTTAGGTTATAACTTACAAAACCTAATTTTTATTCTAAAGTGAAGACTTTTAAAATTTTCTAATGCATTCAAATTGACAAAAAGGAAAGTATAAATTACAACTTGAGATTTTGTAAGTGAAGCAATTCAACCTTGTCAAAAGGAAAAGTCCAAATTACAAGATTGACTTTTACAACTTAAGCCTATCAAAAAGATACTTGAAAATTACAAGTGGATTTTTCTCAAAAAGGGATATTAAAATGATAGTTAAAATTTATAACTTGAAACTTTATAATATATCTTACAATAAAGAAATGTAATTTTCAAGATGTATTTTTAAAATTAATTGAAATAATTAGTCCACAACCATGATCTCTAAATATTCCTTATCATTATTTATTTGTGTCTTCTCAATATAAGCATAAAATCTACTAAAAATAACTTGGAGATGTTATTAATTAGGACCAAGGTTTTAAAGTTTGCTTATCTCACGTTTTACTATCACTTCAAAGAGTTATCTAGAGGAAACTTGATAGACTTGAGTGTCTTTTGCCATATGATCGAGTGTATTATGATACTTGGTGAATTGGTTGATGGAACTCATGTTGAATGTTATATCCTATGCTAACTCTCTCTTGACTACTCCTTTGAATTTTTTCTAGACCTTCTAAACTGAAAGGATTTGATCTTGATGATCTATTACTTCACATAACAATTTAATGATTAGATCTTCAATGTCATAGATTATATATGTGGCCTTGTCAGATTTAACCTTGGCCTTATTAATACTCTCATTGGGTATCTTGATTCTTAAATTGGTTTCCCTATCAATATCCTCATGCTTTGTATAACTATTCAATATCTTATATGATATGAGGGTATTAGTCTCAATCAGGTCCATAGCCTATAATTTTGGAAAGATTACGTTTAATATTTAAATCTCTTCCTCATACTTGCTTATTTTTACTTTCAGTGATGCCCAATCATCCTTTAAAGTCTTGTAATAGTCCATTTTTATCTCTATTACTTTGTTTCCTTTTGTGATGAGTTATTCAACCTAGTGTTTTATGGTCCTTCTCATAGTACCAATCTCTATCATTTATTTGAATTTTTATTTATCAGGGAATTGAGTAAGAGATTTTGTTGGCTAGGCTACTGGCTTGATAAAATTCTTTAGGGTAGTTTTCAACTACTCAACTTCATTCTTCAGTTCATCCTTTGTGACCTTTTCACTATCCATATTCTCAAAAAGAGAGATGATACTTAATTAAACATCATTTTTTAGTCCCTCTCTTATCATATGACCTAGGTGCACTTTAGATATTTGATAATCCCCCATCACTAGATCTTCTTTTTGTTTTTTTGATGAGGGGACTACTATTTACACATACCTTTCTCCTACTAAATCATATGATACTATGGAGATGGTATTGAGCCATGCCTTTGATAATTTGAATATCTTTAATAGACCAAAGTCTAGTGTGTTAGGAGACACCATTTTTTTTACTTATTCATTATTGATTATGATAACAAGGTTCGAGTGGCAGACTATGAACTTAGAACTATCATCTATGAATCTATAGCTAAAGTTACTACAATAGTGGTTACTATGACAAGTGTTATGTCTATCACTGATGTTAATGTTGAATCCCAAGCTAATGATTTTTCTTTCTCTTTCCAATTTGTGGGTTGAGCAGCCATAGTTATATCAATGGGTCCTTTTATCTCCACCTCCTTGGTGGTGGGTTGGGTTACTAATGGAGTGGAATAAATGAGTATTTGAATTGGTGAAGTGGGTATTGATGTGCTTATCAGGGGTGCAATAGATGAGAGTGATGTGAGTAGAAGTTTAGGCATGGGTAGTCAAAATAGGGAAACCTATGGAGGTGTAGAATCCAAGGTAATGATTGAATTAATAAATGTGGTGGGAATGCTCATAGTAGATGAAATGAGGAGCATATGGGAGATGAAAATAAATTAATAACTACCCCAATGGTTCAGATGGATAGTTGTATTCTATTGAGGTTAACTAAGTCCATAACCATGTATTATTAGGTGGTATTAATGATTAGCATAGTGGTAATGGATATTGGGGATGAGGTGGAATTCATTATAGAAGAGGGAAGTGAAGGAGGAGTTTGAGTGTATAACGGTGGTAGTTGTCTTACTACCAAGGGAGTTATTTTCATAGGTGGGTTAGATGGGGGTTCAATTACTTGTGTTGGTGGACTAGTGGAAATTAGAAGGTTAATTATGGGAGCTAAATAGGTAGTGGAAGCAGGACGGGGAAGTATTGTGGTTGGTTGATTAGTAGAAACATGAGGGGGAGTTGTTTGTGATGGTTGAACAACAATTGTGATCCTTGTAAAATTTGACATAGGTTTATCCATAGGCTATGTTGTTGTATCTTGGCTGGTGGAAGGACCTCTTTTGGCCTTTTGCTTTTTCTTTCACGTATGTGAAACCACTACCCTCTTTACTTGTTTTATTTGGTTTTCACTGATAAAACCCTCTATTATTCTTACCACACCCTTCTCCTTCACTTATCTAAACCTATCTCAAATACTTAGGTTCTCTTTGGTAATTTTGACCCCTTTGATTCTCATCCAATTCATTATTCTATTTAGGACTTGGGTAGTCCAATCCATTATTAGAAGGATTTAGGTATAGACTACCAGACTAGTTGAAGAGGTTGGAGATAAAATTTATTATCATAATATACCCTATCAACTAGTGACTCATCATATTTCAATTCCTTAGGGACTGGTGCCATGTTGTAAGTTTTGATTTTTTCTAAATTCATTATAGAATAATCTCTTAGTCTCACTTCCTCTTCATCTTTCTTATCTTCCTAGTAATCTTCATTAAAAGGGATGTGGGAATATGTGGTAATAACTACTATATTGGTAATATGTCCAATCACATCATAGAATGGACTTACATCAAGAGATCTTAAGGTCACTTGAATCATCTCAACATTTTCACATTTAGATTTTGATAGTGAAGGGTATGTATACCTCCTTATGCTGATAGGGAAGTGGATCCCTAACTTGTACTTTCTAGATAAAAACTTGTGGGTTTGTACAAGTTAGCTCACAAGTTCCATTAGGGACCATTTGTCACTTATATACCTTGGAAGGGTGTAGGGACAACCACTAAAACCTCCCACTCTAATATATGAATATGTTGGGAAACTAATGAAATATGACCCCTAGTTTGTAATTTTAGATGTTGCATCATCATGCAATATTCTCTTTTCTAGATTTGTGTCAAACCTAATTATGATGTAGTATATGAAAGCATCATTGAACCTTCTGAAGTGTTATTTACTTGCCTCAAAGGTGAGGTCAAGATAGTAGTTAAAGACCTTGTTGAAATGATCAAGAATTGTGTTCAATCTTAAGAATGTCCTCATATTTAATAATATTTAGACCAAGTATGAGGTTATGTAAAACTTGCCTATAGTTTAGACTTACATCAAATATTTTTTAATGGAGTCAAAAATTAATTGGGCCTAGTGGATGTACTATTTTTTTTGGTGGATCACCCAAATATACTGGTAAATCCAATTCTATTAATTTTTAGCATCTAGGTTCCCTATAACTCTATGCAATAGTATGTAATGTCACCTATTTCATCTTTGAAGTCTATTCTTTCTAGGGTAGTCTCATGGATGTGGGTCTAGATTTTTTATCCATTGTTTATTTAAAACCCATAAACACGTAGTATTATTATCTTGATATAAATTTTTAGAAGATTTAGGGGTTATATATAGATATCTTTTGTATTATATAATTAAGAACATGGTATCTATGAAATCAGGGTCTAAGTTCAGAATATTTTCTCCTTTGTAATTCAGCACCTCCCTCTTCTCAACATCATAATATTTTTCCATTATGAAAATAAGCTCAAAGATCTATACTGATAATGGGAAGGTTGTTTCCTAGGGAAACCCACCATTTTAGATACCTTAAATCCAATCATTATTAAATTTAACATTTATTCAATTCTAGTAATCAACTCAACCTATGTGATCTAGATCTATATCAATGATCTCATTTGTGTTTGAGTCCAAGATGAATGGGACACTAGATACCTTGGAATTGGACCTCATTTCCTTTCTATAAATATATTTTGGGAAGATTGGTGTGGGAAAACTAACTACATATTTGGTGGGTTTTAGACTTGTAACTACAGGTCAAAAGTTGGGTAGAGATATATTGTCCAATTGTAGCTAAAAATTCTAGTGGGGTTTTGACATGCAATTTGCACTTGTAAAGTCTAACATTTTTTTGGTTTTCAAAATCAAGTCAAAATTTTGATGGGGATTTGGAGTTGTTAGTGCAATGGGAATCTACATCATGATACAAATGGGGAATCTTTGTTGAATATTCTATATCTAATCATTTTTTACAAACACTTATATTTATAATATGGCTAGAAAATGATTGAGGAATGTTAACAAGATTATATTAGGAAAAAACTTTAAAAATACATGATTATAAGTTAAAATAGATAAAAACCTAAATTCATAGCTAAAATACTTGCACAATTTCAAAGGAAAATATATGATTTTATAATATAAAGATAGAATATATTTTATGGATAAATTAAATTAAAATGGATTAATATCATTTTATGCATGCAGGGGATGCAATGGTGGATGTGGCATTACTTGGTGAGGCTTTGAATTGTAAGCATTCAAAGGATTCTTGGCACACAAAGATTTGATTTGTAGTTTTACAATGATAAATTTACAATGACTTACAAAACCTAATTTTATTAATAAAACCCTAAAATTAATGTTAATTAGGGAAGTGGTTGGGAAAAAGGTTAGAGAAGTGGGGTTTTAGAGTTATGGTGTAATTTTTCACGTTTGAAAAATTACATTTTGAATTCTGTTCTTTTTTTTCTTCAAAGTGACTTGGTGCAACGTAAGTAGAAAATTAGAACTCAAGTTTCACTTTGAAATTTGAAAATTTATAATGTGCAATCGAGATTCCAGTTTTTATGAGTAGGGAGGAAGGGTGGAAAGTGGAACTTGAGATACACTTTATAACTTTTCAAGTTGTAAAGTGTAGCCAAAGTTCCAATTTTCATACATATGGTAAATGGATAAAATCATAAATTTGATTTCATTTTTTAACTTTTCAAGTTTCAATTTACAACCAAATTTTTAGTTTTCATGGGTTGGGTGAATGGTATAAGGTGGGGTTTTACTTGTAATTTGCAACTTGAAAAGTTACAAAGTGAAACTAGAGTTCTAGTTTCTATTGGGTGCCAGGCGAGTAGGAAGAAGAGATTTGGGTGCACTTTTCAAATTTTAAAATTTTTAAACTATAATAAAATATTTGGTTTTTTTTATGTATGTGAAAATTGGGAAGAAAAGGTTTGGGTACACTTCGCAACTTTGTAAGTTGAAAAATACTCACAAATCTTCAATTTTCACTAGGTATTATAAAAAGGTTTCCTTTTTCATTTTAAAGATTTATCACAAAAAACTAATGGGTCTCTCTTATGTTACAATATGTTTTGATTTTTTTGGCTCAAAATGTCAACAATTTCATAAAATGATCATTGACATGGGTGAGTAGAATAAGGACATGTCGAGTAATCTCAGTGACCCAAATGAATAAAGGATTGGTCAATGTATGAAGGCTATAAATGTGTTGGATAATTTCATGTAGTGAGATAAAAAAATTAGAGATAAGATAGGTTTTTAAAGGAAAAAACTTAATCATGGAAGTAGCCCTACATATGACTAAGATCTGAGCATATGACTAAAACAAAGCATTGTTAGTATTTTGTTAATCACATAAATTAAATATCAATATATATCAAAGACCCAAAGATATGTTAGAAATTTTAATATCAAAGTTGAAATGTAGAGTAATCAAATGAACTATTTGAATAAGAGAACAAGATAACCTTATAACTTATGAAATAAATCAATGTTTGGACCGTAAGTCTATATTATCTTTAGAAATGTCTTGAAGAGATTTTATAAGTAAAGTGGGTCCTTATTTGAAATTTTCCAAATGTGGTGTGTTGGGGAATGATGGTTATCCATTTTATGACAAGATTTAAGTTTCATTATCTCATAGAAAAATATAGGGAGTAGAAGTGATGTGATATATTTGGTCACATATGGTAATGAGAAGGTTAAAAGGGCGATTGTAGTCAAATAATCTTTGCACACACAACTTGACAATTATGAAGTATTGTTAATAAAAGAGAAGATTTTATTTATTCCACCAATAATTAACAACTAATTCAATAAATATTTTAATGTAGTTTATGTTTCTATAGGGAGTCAACAATGAGATCAAACTAAGATTGTAGGTCCAACAATATCATCAACTCTTACTACTTCATCAATACCAATTATCAAAAAAATTGCAATCATCTCATACACTCCCACTCAACCTTTAAAATATAAAGATCTCTCTTGAAATTTATTAGAATAATATTTGTTCTAATGTATCTTATATTACCATTAAATTTGTCTTCATTTATGACTCTATCATTTTGGATTATTTATACTTTGTGTTTTGGGATCTTGAAGAGAGGAGGATATTTTGAACATTAATAAAATCTATGAAATTATGAATAAAGTTCATATCTAATTTTTTTGTCCTCTTTTTATCAATTTTGTGATATGTATGATTAAGTTTTTTTGAGAAAATTAACTGATGAGACTGATGAATACTTATGATTTTCAAATAAAATCAATTTGATTCAAAAATTGTTTCAACTTTTTGTATGTGAAATTTTTTATTTGACTTTGATATATGATTAAATGTACACAATAAAAATTATTATAGACTAAATATTTTTTATGTTAATATTATGAATTTTATTTCATAAATGATGTCATAGACTCTTTATTGAGTTTAACTTAGTCTGAGTTCCTACTAAAACATGCTAGGCATTAGTCTTAATTGCATAAACAATCTCACAACTTTGATTTTATTGAAATATCTAATTTATGCTAACATATATCATATTTTATCTTTTACCTTACCCTACTCTCCCTTTTTTATTTTTACCAAATCCACAACAATTTAGTTTAATTTCACTATGAATAGGTCCATCCTAGGTTTTATATAGGTACAATTAAGCTTCTAAACAACTTAAACAACAACATTTTGTTAAATATTTTAAAGTGAAATATCAACATATTACTCTAATTATTTTTACACTACATGGTTATCTATAAAACCAAAAACCCATAATTCATTTCTTAGAGTGAATTTACATAGATCCTAAAACAAGAGGGATTTACCTCATGATCCTATTGGGTGGGTCTATCCTAAATCAATAGATTAGTTTGGTGATAGAAGTAGGGATATTTAAACATAATCCTAAATAATATTGATAGACCCATAAGAATTACTAGGTCCAACTCTAAATCATAGCTAAGTTTTCTTCAATCATTAGATGTCCAAAAATAGTCTAGATTTGACAAATGGTGACCCAAATATTTAATAACCAAGCCAAGTTCCATTGTAAACTTCATTTTGTACTAATATATAATTATGGCTTGGTTGTTGGGATAAGAAATAAACATCCTTAGAGATGTATGAGTTACCTAGGAACCCATAAAGGTATCTCCCTAGGTTCACACTCAAGGGAGGACACATTATCAAGGAACATATAAAATCATTTAAATATGCCTATATACTATTAAATTTGAAACATGGAGACATTGCACATATAATATTTCCATTTAAAGTTAAGGATGATGCATATGACTAGTTATTAAACTTACCCGAGGACTCTATTAATGGTTGGGTTGTGTTTCAAGACAATTTTATTTCTCAATTTGGATAAGTGATTGATCTTAATGTATTATACCAACATTTTTATAGTATGAAAAAAAATCCAATGAACCTATCATATTCCTTAATGTGATGTTTAATTAAATTTATAGTTGGATTATGGACCTATATAGGTCTAATACTCCACTAGAGTTTGAAATGTATAACAATTCATTATACCCCATGATGATAGTATTTATTCATAAGGATGCCATTATGAAAGTTTTGACTCTTGATTATGTTATAGAAATTAAGTTGAATAGGTAGTTGAAACCCCGAGGTAACATGATTTTAACCATCCCAAATTCTAAACTAGACATGCAAGCTTTGAACCTTATTCCAAATAGGAATCATAACCTTCCTTTACCTAGTCTGATTCTAATTATTAATGTGTTACCTTTAAGGTGTTCTCCCATAAATCCATAGTTAGGTAAAAGTGATAATTTAAAAAAATATCTTGGCTTCTATCCTTAATACCACACAAAACCCAAAACAAGATTCCATAAAAGGGGAGTTTGAATCAATACAATGGATGGTCTAAAATCTTATCAATGACTTTTTTAGCCTTCAAAAGTCAATAGGAAACACTATTAGGGAAACACCAAGATAAATTTCACATACCAAGCATTTAATATACCATTTAATTATTTTAATAATAATATGGAACCAACACCAAATAGAGTCCTTAAAATTAATATATGTGAGTTGGTCTTAACAAAATAGTAGGGTTATTACTGATCAACATGGTGAGATCGATTGCATCAAATTTTGAAATGCATTCAAAAATTGTGAGAAAAAATGAAGACATGTGAAGTGGACCATAATCATAAAAATATGTAGGTATATTTAACCCTTAATTTTCATTTCCTACCCAAGAAACAACTATGATGTAGGAAGCCTTTATCTTCACTAGTTATGAGAGTAATGAGTTTGAATAGAATATTGACAAAGTGCATGCTTTTTAGTAGTATAAACACAACACTTATGTAATAATAAGTAGAAAAAAACCCTTACAGTGTCCACTCCACCAAATCATAGTGTTATACTTCAAAATAAAAAAACAAAAAATGACCCCCACCCCCAAAAGGTAAAGTTAGTTCCTTATTATAGATGATTAATGTAATGATAGTAAAGGTATATATAATATAGTACAAGACTTGAAAAGAATTAAATTAAGCATAAATTTAAATGAATTCACTCAAACTTAAGAGATAACATAATTTTTTTATAAAATATCTCAATCACAAACCCATCTTAAAGAAATAAAAAATAATAGATAAAAATGTGATTATACATAAAACAAATACTAAGGTCCACCATTAGTCCTCACTATAAGAATGTTGGGAAATAACTTGCATAATATTTTGGTTAACTCAAGAGAAAAAAATGTCATGCATATAGGGATTAACCATAAAGTAGGATTCAATGTTATAAAATCTAACAAATTTTTTATTTAAAAGTGTAAATATGAAGTTAAATGAGTTGGATAAGTAAAAAATGTCCAAATGTGAGTAGCCTTAGAACCTAGAATTCAACAATTCATGGACATCCTAGTGTTGTGGATCCCCAAATATTATGGGATATTATTAAGGGGAAATTGGTAAAATAATATTATTGGATATTTTGGTATGAAATTTTTGCACATGTATTTTCCCTAGAGAGGCATGGATAATCAAATTTGGTTGACCAATAACCTAAAATGATATACATGATTATCTAATACAAAATAAGAAATGAAAATTTAAAATTTGTTCCTTCTTATAAAAGCATATAGACCATCACCACCATGAGTTTTAAGGATAAAATAAACATATGAGTTAATTCAAAAGGATTTTAGACACTAATTTTTATTTAGGAATATTCTAAACATGGATGATGTACATGAATAATGGTGGTCGATCTACATGGGAAACGATATATTACATCCTATCCTTTTCAAATTCTTTGTACTAACAATCTCATTGTGTATGAAACTTTGATTTTAGGATTTAAATTTGATTTTAACCATATTGTAAATGAATTACACACACACACACACACACATGAATATTATAAGATGGTAATCAATAAATTAAGGAGTAGGTTCTGTATATAATGGGAAATGTAATAGATCTATAAATCAATCCTAGCTCAGAGAAGATAAATCCTACTTACACTTATGATTGTGGATACATTACTTATTTGAGGTCATGACCAAGATAGATCTATGTTATTCCCTTAATCATTGGTGTGTCTAGGGATATGTGTAGATGACTTATGGCTTACATACCTCTTTTGTTTACTTATTACATTTCTCTATGTTCTTAGATAGATCAACCTATGGAATAAACATAGCTAAGTAGACTATATATAGGAGGTAGTGGTTAGTCTTTAATCATCATGTTAAGTATTTTGTAGGTTTCCCCCTTGAAGTGGCTTTGCTATATTATCTAGTATTCTATTTTGTTGTCAATTATCACTATGTAATCTCTCATGTTTTCTTATTCTATGTAATATAAAATCATTGTATGTGAATATGTAAGTAATTTCATCACAAGTGGTATCATTGCATTGATTTTGTCAAGTTTCCTATGACATTTTTTTTGGATCTAGCGAAGTGTGGCTTTTGAGAGTAGTGAAAGTGAAAAAACACAACTTACAATCTGGGAAGAATTAATTTTTTTTGTCAGTGTAATATCGCTCAAAATTAATTTTTGAAAAAAATAATATTAAAAACAAATTCTAGGAAAATTTCCACTTGCACGCTTGTAGTCATTGGATTCATCTTGGTGAGATAATTGCAATAGTATATTCTATCGGTACACTTTTTTGGTACCAAAAATTTTACTCTAGTGCACAAAGGTAATCATTGGATTTATCTTAACAAGGTGATCACAATAGTACCATTTCTTGGTACCCTTTTTTTTTAGGTTAAAACCCTCCTAGGGATTGTTTATGGTAGTTTCTTCAACTTGGGGAAGAAAATGGGAACTATAAACTCATAAGACCCCTATTGAATACATGAAATTTGAAACTTTAGATCTAGTGATTTTTTAGCTTCAAGAGGATGTAAAAAACTTGGTGAGACATGATGACTTTATTGTAATCCAAGATGATGTTTCAAGGATGTACATAGAGATTAATGGGGTTCATAGTGAATTATAACACATCACTATGCAATTAGCTGCCCTCACATCTTAGTTTCAACCTAATAACCCTTCACTTTAGCATACAAATCCTCCTCTCAACAACTCCCATATTGGTATGAAAATGATGTTGTCAAAAGTGGACATGCGTAAGTTTGATGGTAAGGATCCTATCACTTGGATTAACCAAATTGAGAATTTATTTGAGTTGCATTAAACCCCTAGTTCTCAAAGAGTGATGGTGGAATCCCTATATATGGAGCCTGAAAAATTCATTTGGTATCATTGGTTATGTGCTCAAAAGAAAAATAATTATGATCTTATTACATGGACTATTTTTAATGAAGAGTTGATAACTCATTATCAAAATAATGCCTCTAAGAACTATTTTAGCTAATTAGCCAAGTTGTGGAAAAAATAAACTATGAAGGATTATATTCATCAATTTTAGAATCTCTCTTTACAGGTG
Organism: Torreya grandis; assembly: GCA_037957365.1. Taxonomy (NCBI): domain Eukaryota; kingdom Viridiplantae; phylum Streptophyta; class Pinopsida; order Cupressales; family Taxaceae; genus Torreya; species Torreya grandis. Next base: position 63,384 of record JARHVA010006297.1, read on the forward strand.
GAAAATATCATTGAGATAAATTTTATGGATCTATTCTTAGGTGGCCTCAAAGATAGAATCTAATATGAGGTTCAAATGTTTAATCTGACATCTGTATTAGAAGCTATACCTAAGTCATGCATGATAGAAGAAAAAGAGATGGTCAAAATGAAGAAAAAAAGATGGTCAAAAGGATAACTTTCACTACTAGTCATGATCACAACTTTCTAGCAACATCATTTCCATATCCCACCAGATTAACATAATGACAAATTAAGGAGAAGTGAGACAAAGGGTTGTGTTATGGTTGTGACAAAAAATGGATCAAAGACCATCATTATGCTGAAAAGAAGCTATTTTACATTGAAGGTGCTAATGATGATGAAGATACATGATGTAGATGCATAAATTCCTAAGGATGAATCTAAAAACTCTCAGCCTATTATTTCATTTCATGCCATGTCAGGTATTAGTACACCCCAAACTCTTAATGTGATGGGTTTCCTTAATAAATAGAAGGTCAATGTCTTGATTGATTCTGGGAGCACACACAACTTCATCCTGAGTAAGTTGGTTACTCATTTGAACTATTTCATTTATCTAGCTCTAGAATTTTAGCTTATGATTGTAGATGGTGGTATTGTCAGTTTTTCATTAAAATTTCATAGTATTAAGTTGGCCATGGGAGGCTACTTATTGGATTATCTTATGTTTTCTATTCTGATGGGTCGAGCTGATATTGTTTTAAGAGTCTCATGGATCACAACTTTGGGAACTATTGAGATTAATTTTCAAGAATTATTCATGCATTTTCATTCTCAACAAAGGAAATTTGAGCTAAGAGGATTAAAGGACAAATCTCCCCAACTTGTTATCTCCCATCAAATGACAAAGATTATCCGTAAGGGTGCTAGGGGATTTATAGCTCACTTGTTTTCTATGGAAGTACAACCAACTTAGCCATTTCCACCTCTTGATCTACAATAAATAATTGATGCTCATTCAGTTATTTTTGGAGACATGTTGAAAGTACATCTACCTAGCTACATGCATGATCATGCTATCACACTTATTCTTGATAGTACACCACCAAACATTAGGCCATATAAGTATGCCTATAACTAAAAAAGTGAAATTTAAAATATGGTATAAGAGATGTTAGATATATAAATCATTCACCATAGCTAAAATGAATATTCTTCACTAGTTATCATGGTGAAAAAGAAAGATGACACTTGGAGGATGTGCCCTAACTATAGAGAACTCAACAAGTACACTATCAAATATAAGACTCCAATTCCTATCATTGATGATTTTCTAGATGAATTGAATGGTGCTCTTTATTTTACCAAGTTATATCTACAATTTGGGTATCATCAAATCAAGATCCATGATGAAGACATACCCAAAACCTCTTTCAGGACTCTGAGGGCCATTATGAGTTTTTGGTTATGCCTTTTGGCCTAACAAATGCACCATCTACTTTTCAAAGTTTGATGAATACTATTTTTAAGCCATTTTTGAGGAAATTTTTTTTGGTATTCTTTGATGATATCCTCATTTATAATAAAAACTAGGTAGACCATTTTCAACATGTGAAATAGGTACTCTCCATTTTGGAGCAAAATCAATTTTATGCAAAACCTTCCAAATGTACTTTTGGGGCTGGTGAGGTTGAATACTTGGGTCATTTGGTGTCTTATGAAGGAGTGAAAGTGGATCCTTAAAAAATCCAAGCAATGGTGGATTGGCCGATTCCTAAGACACTCAAGCAACTTCAGAGAGTTTTGGAGCTTACTGGTAATATCACAGATTTGTCAAAAATTATGGTAGTATTGGAACCCCACTTACCTCTTTGTTAAAGAAACACTCCTTTTAATGGATTGATGTAGCTACCTAGGCATTTAAAAAATTGAAATTGGCTATGTGTACTACTCCAGTATTGGTCATTCCTAATATCTCTAGGAATTTTGTGGTTGAATGTGATGCATCTAGGTATGGTATGGGTACTATACTCATGAAAAAAGGTAGACCACTAGGATTTTAAACTCATCAAATCAAGGGTAAAAATTACTACAAGCCCATTTATGAGAAGGAAATGATGGCCATTTTACATGCTGTCAAACAATAGAGACCTTATTTGATGGGTCATCACTTTCAGCTAAAGATTGATCATGATAGTCTTAAATATTTTATAGAACAAAGGTCTTCATCTGAAGAAAAATAGAAATGGTTAACTAAACTGTTAGGCTATGATTTTTAAATAGTCTACAAAAGAGCAAGGACAATGTGGTGGTAGATGCACTATCTATAAAATATGAATCAGTTGAGGCATTTCTATGTTCCATAACCATTTTGTAGGTAGATTGGCTAGAGGGAGCATAGTTAGAATGGGAACATGATTGTACTACTCATGATTTGATTCAAATTATTCATCAAGGTTTAGGTGGATTTGAAAAATTCACATGGAAAGGTAATGCATTATAGTATAAAGATAGATTGTACCTATGTAAGAATTATCTTCTTAAATAAAAAATCCTTTAAGAAATTTATGCAACTCCAATTGCGGGTCATTCAGGATTTTTGAAAACCTCAAGATTATTTTTGGGAAGGTCTCAAGGGGGATGTCTTGAAATACATGGCTGAATGTATGATCTATCAACAAAACAAAAGGGAATCCATCAAAACTCTAGGTCTTTTACATCCTTTATCTACCCCTAGTCAACATTGGGAAGAGGTATTTATGGATTTCATTACAAGGTTACCAAGATCTGATGGTCAAAATGTTATGATGGTTGTTATAGATCATCTCAATAAGTATGCTCATTTTTATTCATTATCCTTGCCATTTATTGCTAGTACAGTAGCTTTTACTTTTCCCAATATAGTTCAAAAACTACATGGGTCCCCTAAGATCATTATCAGTGATAGAAATCCCATTTTTACTAATAATGTTTAGATTGATTTATTTACATGTTTAGGTACCCAATTATCTCATATTTCATCCTATCATATTCAATATAATGGACAAACTGAGGTAGTCAATAAATGTCTAAAAGGATATCTCTATTGTTTTGTTTCTAATAAATATGATAAAAGGGTTTATTGGCTACCACTTGCTGAATGGTGGTATAATACTTCTGTTCATAGTTCTTCCAAAATGTCTCCTTTTGTGGAACTATATGGATATAACCCTCCATCCATTACTTCAAACTTGAAGGTCCATCCTAAGGTTCGTGTAGTTGAATAACATATTAACCATCAATAAGAGGTCCTTGCAAGTTTGCATGAAAATTTAGCTATGGCCCAAAATCACATAAAGTAACAATTAGTTAAACACAGAAGTGAGAGGCATTTTGACATTAGTGATTGGGTCTTTGTTTGATTATATCCATATAAAAATATGTCATTGAAGCAATAAAAAAAGGATAACATGTTTTCCCCTAAGTATTATGGGCCTTATTAGATTTGTATAAAATTGGCAGTGTGGCTTACAAGTTAGATTTTCCTTTATCCACTAACATACATCTAGTATTTCATGTATCATGCTTGAATAAAGTAATTGGACATAGATTTACCATTAAAATAGAATTATCAAAATTGGTTGAGGAAGGTAGAGTTATTATTTATCCTGAGGTGATCCTTCAAAGGTGCACCAAGCAACTATGTTCTAGAGAAATTAAAAAATACCTAATCAAATGGAAAAATATACCATGTGAAGACGCCACTTGGGAGGATGAAAAATTTGCATAGTAGCATCCATAGTTACCACAATATTGAGGACAATGTTGTTTTTAATGGGAATGGCTTTTTATGCCCTCAACCATTAGTGTGTCTAGGGATATGTGTGGTTGACTTGTGGCTTACATACCTCTTTTATTTACTTGTTACATTTCTCTATGTTCTTAGATATGTCAGCCTATGGAATAACCTTGGATAAGTAGACTATATATAAGAGGTATTGGTTAGTTTTTAATCATCATGTTAAGTATTTTGTTATTAGTGTATTATTTTGGAGGTTTCCACATCAAAGTGGCTTTGCTATATTATCTAGTATTCTATTTTATTGTCAATTATCACTATGTAATCTCTCATATTTTCTTATTTTTCACAATAAAAAATCATTATGTGAGAATATCTAAGTAATTTCTTACAATCTACTAGACCTAGCGAAGGGATCTCTTACCACAATAAATTCACTAGGGAAGGTTTCAAAGACTCCTATCAAGAAAAACTATGCAATAACCCTTACTAGGTCCTATATTTTCATATTCACTAAACTAATAAAAAGTAAATCAAAATTTAATCTAGTGCTCACCAGAACTTGTCCCACAAAATGGGGGCAATAAAAAAATAAAAAAATATTCATAGAATTCATATACTCACATCAATGTATATAGAATCCTAATGCATGAGAAAGAAGTATAAATGCATATCTATCTACTCTTACCAAGAAGGAACAAATTTAGGAATACTTACTTTAAAGATGAACCCACTGATCCTCAATCTCTCCCTTGTCCAAGGTGATTTGAAATAAGTTGTTTTGTTATGTAATGATGACAAGTATAAATCATCTCAAGGCTACACAACCTATTAATTATGTTAGGATTGTGGAGCTAAAAGCTTCACTGATGCAGACATGGAGGAGGTTGCAGAATGAGTTGCTGAGTGTCAGAAGTGTTTGGCGTTGGTCTGGCCAACCGGCGTCGGCAGGGTAAGACAGGAAGGCAACCGACGTCGGTCATATATCGGCCGGCGTCGGCGACCCCAGGCGGACAGGGACCGACGTCGGTCGCCTGTGTAGTTCGACTGCGAGTCAATTACGGGCAGTGAGCTAACGAACGAAGAGTTTGTATGATGAGTGCGAATTTTAGACTCATAGCTGTGGATCTAATTATTGTAATTAGATGTCTAATCATTGTTTGGATGAGATCTATATAATAGACTCATGGTTGTATTGTAAAAGCGTGCTAGGGAGTAAGAGAGCATAATTATAAGCTCCTTCTGTGTGTGAGGTAGATCTATGGTGCGTTCCTCCTAGTGCCACAGTACCAGGCGTGTTGGTGCTGGATTGGAGAGCCAGCTGGGTTCTTCAAGAGTGTAGGATCTTGGTCACAGTTGCATGGCCTATATAGGAGATCTACATGGTAAGTAAGATCGTTGATCTACAGGTGTATGTGTGTGCAAGGTCGAGGTTCACAGGTGATTAGAACCATTGATTGATTTGCAGGCGTGCAAGGTCATACAGACAACAACACAACAGGGAGCAGTATCAGGCATGATCTACTTGGAGTACAGGTGTGTACTCGGATAGAGCAAGAGGAAGGCAAGGGAGTTCCTTCCATAAGTATGGTCTGTTGAATTGCAGGTTGTTGCAGATTCATGGGAGATCTACTTGAAGTACCTTGAGTACTTGTGGAGCACGTGGAGTGCTTGTGGAGTGCGTGGAGCACTTGTGGTGTGCGTGGAGCACGGGGAGGTGAACACCAACTCTGTATTTGAGTTGGGTGTTGGGACCTGTGAGAGGGAGAGCTTTGGGGAGAAGAATTACTGTTCACTTGAGGTGTGGGAAACCTCTGTAAGGTGGTGGAGAAGAAGTGGCATCTTCTTTATTGTATTATTTTCTGTATAAAGTGTTAATACAATTTGGTATTGTCTCTCATATGCTGTGTTATTCTGAATTCTAGTTACTTGGTGAATCTGGTTAATTTCCGCATATTAAGTTGCTTGGTATTAGTAATCAAATTGTGTGCTTCCGGTGTACACCCTCCCAACAAATTAATCTAAAACACTTCTCCAAAAGACAATATCCATATCTCCAAATAAAGTATGAAACCCTAAGCTAGGGTCCTCAATTAGAATGGTGGATATATAGATGCAGAGTATATATCTCTTCTTCTTTTCTTTTCTTCTCTCATAGATGAAGAAATAGATGCATTTTTATAGATGGATCTAACCCTAATTCTTTCCAAAAATTTAGATTGATAAGGTCAAACCAATCAGCCTTATATCATTATTTACAAAAAAAATAGGTCTCCATTTAGGTTTTTTAGGGGCTAACCTAGACCATAAATAAGTTTTTCAATTAGAGTACAAGGTCAATGGGGCTGACAGTATAAAATACATCATCAAAAAGGATTTTAGGCTATGTAAGGGTTAATGAAGGTGGAAAATTACTAGAGAAGGGTGAAAAATAGGAGGACAAGCTTAGGGAAGTGTTTTTAGGAGATTGTTGTGTAGATAACAAGTGGTAGTAAAGGAACAACAATCCTATAAAGCACCAATGGTCTACCCACCCCTTTCGTAGTTCACCCCTTAAGGTGTGCACTCAGAGAGATTGAGACTTGTGTTATTTCAAGATATAAAGCATCAATAATTGATAAAGTTTTAAAATATAATGTGTATACATATGCCCCACTTGAAGCTCATCACATGTCATGTAGGTGAAATATGGGATGGTGCTTTTGGAAAAGAACTTAGTAACACACAATGCTAAAGTTAAATAATGTGTATTAGGATAAAATAAGATAAATGAAAGGACATAATTGAAAAATGCACACCTTTACTTACCTTAGTTTTGTAGATAAAAATGAGATGGAAGAAAATGTGAAGGTGTCCAATGGAGGGAACATCAGGTGAACCTATAGAGGTTAGAAAAAAGTGTAAAATAGAAAAAAAAATTGGAACATAGACATCTAATAGGTGAAAACATTCTCTATGATGTTATAATTCTAGATCATTTTATGGTTTGTAAAAATAGCTAGTAAAGACAAAGACATGACCAGTATAAGGAAGCTGATGGTAAATATTGAAAGGTAAATAATTTTAAATAGTAAATATAAATAGGGTGAAAAATAATTCATTTGTCATTTTTAATATTTTTAGAAAATAGAGATCTAAGAGACTTAGTTGGAATATCAAGAGTCATCATGGTGAGGAGAAAAGAGCTAAGATGGGGAAGATGCATAGTGGCCATAGCAAGTGCAACACATGTAAGTAACTAAAAATTTCAAATTTTTGAATATTTTGATTTGAAATTGAGTTAGTTATAGAAAATTAACTGGTAAGAAAAAACTAGGCATCGAAATAAACCCCAAGAAATTTTTAAGGACACTAAGGGTAAAATGGGGTATTGGGTAGGAAAGAGTTAGACTAATAAATGCCCAAGGCATTTATGGTAAATGGATAAAAATTCACCATTATGGATAAATAGAGTCAACTAGGTTGACTTAATTAATAAGGTGAGGGAGGAAAAAATGGTTGATTATGTAGTAGTTGGATTATTTAGTTTGATAAGAGGGGAGATGATTACATAGTAGTGAGTTGACTTAGTTATTTTGAAATGGATATTATAATATTATTGATAAAGACCAACTATATATAATAGGGATGATATAGTACTACAAGGCAAGAAGGTGCTTGATATAGTATTATATAGGCCAATTTAGAAATAATTTTTATAGGTCTGATTTAGTATTACAAATGAAGTACAAGATCGATTTAGTATTAAATATGTCAATTTTATAGAAAATGGAAAATCTAAATCAAACCAATAAAGTTTTGTGAAATTTTTAAGAATGTATTTTAATTATGAATGACATGAACATCTAATATGTCTTCTTATTTAATATTTTGAAGAGACATTCGAGATATTGGAAAATCATTGATACATCATGGATACTAGATTTGTTGGAGTGGTTGATAGATGTGGATAAAGTGTAATTAGTTTCACTATGCCTAGGAGGTATTATGGAGATGAGATGCATCTCATTTAGTGTTGATCTTTTTGTCATGTTACTTAGAGCATAGAATGGTTGTCCAACATGTTTTGATGGGTGGTGGATTGGGATACCTTATAGGTGGGTATCACACTAGATAACATCAACACATTAGTTATGCTACTGATAAGAGGGATACCGATGATCATAGGGACACCAAATGATCTTAAGGAAAGATGAGAACTATCTAAGTAGGTAATGTGTTCAAACAGGATATACATGGGTTTACAAGTTGGTAATTTTGATGTGTATATCGCATATATTCTAGACATCTAAAAGTATATTATCAGACTTGTGATAGCACAAGTGTTTTGTCATGAGTTAGATGGTAAGGTGCCACTATATGTGTTAGCCTTGTCCCTATCCATTTTAGATTAGGGGGTGCTTTATGATTTTGGGTCTATCATCTGGGTCTAGATTATACATGAAATGTATGGGATATTTTCCAAAGGTTAGAATAACATGGGATTAGTAGTTTCAATGAGTAATTAGATAATTAAGAGGTTCCATATATATCAACTAGCTAGGCTACCCCATGTTATGGATGATAGGTTACCTCAAGTGACTAGATGGCAGTAGGACTAGGTACCATAAGCCATGCCCCATGTTCTTTCTTTATGGATGATAGCATGAGGGGAGATAATTTAGTATACATACACATTATTACTATTTGTCCTATTTACTTGACTATGGTGATAGGGATGGCTTGAGTACAATTCACATGACACTATACTTGGTAGGTAGAGTTGTAGGTAGTGTCATGCTTTCTAGGGTAGTTTGAAATCCCACATTTAGTGTCTCCTTTAATAGTGCATAATTTCTAGGTATGACATGATATAGATATAAAGGGGAGAGGATGATGAGGAGGATCACTAGTTAATATACCAGTAATCAAGTAATGACATGTGATACCATGGAGTAGTCGAGCATGATAGTAGGTAGCTCAAGGAGGAGAGGACATGGATGGAGATGAAGGCATGAAATAGGTACCATATTAGACACCATAATATGAATAATAATTACTATCATGACCACATTATAGATGAAGGCACCACTAGTGAGAGTGGGCATAGGTGAGGGTAACTTCATAAGATGACCTGATAACTAATCTAGGATAGATTTTGTCAATAGAAGCACCTCTTATGAGAACATCATGGTGTGAAAAATTGGTGACTACTAACTTTGAATTTGTGGGGAGGTGATTGACAAACAAGATTCTTGGGGGATAATAAAATGGAGAGACTATGATCGATGAGTGAGTAAATAAAGAGATGATGGTTGGTGATAGTGAGACTAGTAAGAAATGTTATAATTCTAGGCTTTGATATAGCATACTAGTTACATGTGATTGTAATAGATAGATATATTTTTAAATATATGTCATCTAATATCTATCTAGTTTTTTTTTTTTTTAGTTCCTACAATAGAGAAGGTCAGATGGGGATCCTTGGTCATATATGTGCACCATGACATTTTTGATAGGGTACTAACACCATATGACCCCACCATGCTAGATGATCTTATCGTACCATCTTCCCTAGCTCATGTAAGCTAGTTTATACTAGTGGGGGAGGCCACGAGGCAATTACAGACATGTGGGTATGGATTTCATCCATTGACATGGGTGGTAGTGGGAGAGGCATAGGACTGGTAGACCTTGTTTCATGAGAGAACAACACATGTGGCTACCATGGTCCAAATTGAATAGGTATAGGCTGAGGTGGCCAACCTATATGGATAGGTATTAGGATTGAGATATTATATTTCCTCATTACACTATACCATGTAGAGAGTAGAGTCTTAGGCATCTATGGGTAGTTTGACAAGGCCATAGGATACGTATGATGGAGCCTAGCCATAGAGAGAGAGAAATGTATTTTATATTTCATGCCATTGTATTTTATAAAACACATGACACACACACACACACACACACACACACACACACACACACACACACACACACACACACACACACACACACACACACACACACACACACACACACACACACACACACATCTTTTTTGATAGTTGGATTTGATCTCATGAGTTGTATTTGGTTGTGGATGTTGATGCATGGATATATTTATTTGTACCACATGTACTTTGATTTGTTGTATATGCTATGATAAATATGTGTGGAGTGTTTTATTTTCTATTATTATGTGATACACATGCATGATTAAAAATAAAAGGGCAAAAATGACTTATAAAAGTATAACTAATCAAAAATAAATGTACTACACACTATATCATGATGGAAAATGTGTAATAACAAATATGACTCAATATAATAAACCAAAGATGATAAAAAAGATAGAAGAATGTTTTTAAACCATGAAAAATATTTGCATCAAATTAATATAAGTAATACTAGACTATATCATGTTGGGAAGTATAAAAATAATGTAATAAAAATGGAAGGCACATAAAAACAAAATGGTATAAAAATATTATAATTAATTCAATCAATCATACTAAATATTGTTGGGAAGTATAAAAGAGAAACAAAATTGGAAAAATGAACTTAAATTGATCACACTAATTCAAGATGGGAAATATGAAAACTTAAAAAAAATGGTTGTATTCTTATATGCAATTAGAAAATAAGAAGATAAAAGTGAAAACTCAATATAATAGGCATAAAACATACTATATCAAGATGGGAATAATTGAAATTACGCGTAATCATGATCAATCATTACTTATCTCAAATTTGACACATGTAATTTCATTGTGACTTGGGTATTAGAAAATTTTGTGAGGAAGGATAGGTCCTATCCATGGTCTTACACTAAAACTCACAAAGGGAACATCAATGAGGTGGGAAATAATAGTAAAAATATGTTAAAGGGGATGTTTGGAATGGTAATTTGGTAATTTTTGAGGAAGTACTAGTCCTATCTATGATCTGACACTATAACTCACAAATTACATCCCTAGGGGGAGTGATCGATGGAAAAAATAATATTTACCAATGGGAAATATTATGATTGTGGGAAATGAAAGAGGGAATTAAAAATCAAAATGTAGGCATCTATGGGAAGACTTTAGGAAACATGAGCCATACTAAGGATAAATAAAGACATTAAGTGACTAGTGACCATCAATATATAAAGGACACTAGGTCACAATAAGCACAAAGATGTATACGAAAATAAGTGAGATACTAAGATAAACTCATGTTGGTTGTTTAAAGAAGGAAAATAAAATGGGTTTACCTTACCACAATATGTTACCCATTATTTAGTACCTCTTACAAAGTCATTGGTCAACTATAAAGATTGGGTACTTGAGTGAGAAAGTAGGTAGCACTATGAGTTTTTTATTCACCTTTCCAAATCTATAGCCTACCACACCTGATTGGACCTCAACTCTATCATGAGGCCAACTATGAAGTTTGAGATTTGATTAAAAAATGGAGATGTTCTATGAATCACATATTTTAGTGTGATTTGACTTTTGTAATTTTTAATGTTTCCATTTGTATCAATTCCTTTTGTTAAAATGATTTGGCTTTTAAATTCTTATGGATTTTATGATTCCTCCTCCATATGTATTTTGAATGACTAATAATGAGATACAAAGTGACACACATGAATGATATTTAGACTTTGGTTAAATAAAACTAAGTATCCAAAGACATGATTGAGTAAAATAATTAGGCTTACCTATGAACCAACATGTTATATCAAGTTTAAACCATCTGTATGCACAATTTGTATAAGGAAAGAATGGAAATAAATGGATATCCAAGATGGATTGGTAAAATAATATTATAATTATATGACTTATTTACTGACTAATCCCATGGTAAATGAGGAATGACTAAGGTGAATAAGGTTTTTATAACCAAGTCACAATAATGATTATCCATGTTATAGAGATAAGGTAGAAAAAAATCATGAGAAAGAACAAGATATACATATAAAATGAACTCTTAAAGAGAAAATTCATGTAATCATGAAAATAATCCATAAGAGAAAATAATGATGGAAATGAAACCATAGACAACATGTAGTGTAAAATATAAATAACCATGTAAGATAGATAAGACTTTGATATAATGCCATATGATATAAGATAGATCAATGTAAATTTAGAGCACACATCCAATCTAAAACGAATAAATAAATGAAGTAACACCATGATATGTTCATAAATACTTTTATATTTATCCATAAATATTGTCCATAACATTTAATACAATTCTATGAAGCTAGACTCTAACTGCATCGAGGGTTCTCATTGATCTTCAAAGAAAGTTGGGGAAATACCTCTCATCAAATAACCTTGACATAACATGTAGGCATGATTGAAGTATCATGATCATGAGGGCCATCATGCATGGGATACTCAAGATAATGAATATGAGTGGAATCTATGGGACATGAAGGAGTCACTAGTGGTGAAGGAGGATCCACTTATGGAGGAACCAAAGGTAAAGAAAATACAAGTAGAAAAAGGGAAATAAGTAGAGGAATCATGGGTGAAAAAGGGGGAGTGTGACCTATGTAAGGAGGGATAATAGGTACAATAGCAATCATAAGGTGATATTAGAGATGTTTTTAAAGGATACGATAAAAATTGGTGTGATGGGTATCATATTGGTGCCACTAACAATATACATCTGCATATTTTATAATATACTCAGGTAATACTTTTGGGGGAGGTATAGCCTTGTCTCTAGGATAAGGAAAAGTAGGATGCAAGGTATCTATATATTCTTGGATCCTATGAAAATGAGTTTAAAAATGATTATTTGTGATATGGAAGTAAAATATATGCTTTTTAATTGAGTTCATGGGTGTAATAACAAAGGGAGTGGAAGAAGAAGTTGGGAAAGGATAGTATATTTTACAATATCACATCAAATGACCAACAATGCTATGAATATCATAGTATGGATGATCATACCATTTATTTGGAAAATGAACAAACTGTAGTAAAGGGAGCAAACCATAACCAAGGGGAGGTGGGGATGGTGGAGAGGCCAGATGAGGCACAATGGAAGGAGAAATAGGATTATAATCAAGAATATACTTAGATAAAGGAAGAGTGGGAATATGATCTAGACTAGGCTTTGTTGAGGGAGAAGGAGGATGCCCAGAGGTTTGAAGGATAAAAAAAAGCATCTTAGGGTAAAATAGGTTATATGGGTCATGGTATCTATCAAAATAATAAATAATAGTCATAACATGATCCATAAGCATGATTCTAAGATGTTCTTCAAAAAATGGAGGTGTGCACACATATCTACCCTACGAATGAGAGGAATAATTATAAAATTAGGAACTATATAAAATTGAATGTGATAATATAAATGTAAATATTGAAATAAATAAGAACAATAATGAATGATATTAACATCTCAAACCTAAATAAAACCTCATAGAAATATGTCATCTAAGGTATAACCATTATCATAGTTAGGTTTATAAAGACCAATTATTAAATTAGGGATGACCTTCTCATTGGAGGTGGAATGGTGAATAGAGTCTCAAGTCTTAGTTAATAGAATGGGTATATCATCAGTACATGGTTGATATAAATGCAACTTCAAAGAAGGTGGAAGCTAGGAAATGAGAGGAAAAGAGAGATCAAAATTTCTTTTCTTGAGGTTGATCTCAATAGGATCATCATCATTAGAATCTAAGAGGTTAGGTGGTATATTCCTGATGCATTTAGGGCTACCATGGTAACCTTACATATATTTGACATGGAAATTAAATGTTGGGATTCTTAAAATGGAACACTTGACAGGGGTTCAAGGGTTAGAATTTTGAATCTTGGAAATATGTGAAACTTCAAGGGTTAGTGTCACCTTGAATCTTATTTATTAAACCATTATGAGGGAGCTTGACACATTGATAGGTAGAAGAGGAAATAACCCTCATGTGATGATTCCATGGCCTACCAAGCAAGATGTTATAAGAGAGAGGAAAATTGAAAATCATAATCTTCAATCAAACAATGAGACTTATGAAATGGTGATTGGGATCCACACATAACCTAAGGGAGGAATTTTCATTTGGAGATAACATAGACATGTGATACATGTGGAAATAATATTATAGTTATAGTATCCAAGGCTTTTAATAAAGTTGAAAGAGGTAACATAAGTACCTAAACCCTCATCAATCAAAGCACACTTGAGTTGGATGTCACCAATTTGAACTCTTATAAAATGGAGAGGATCATCCACATGAATTAGAATCCCATCTGGAATCATAGAAGTGATGGGAAATTTGAGAAGCAGAGAAGTGTCCATGGTTTCATCGATGTTTATAGACATCTCTTCACAATATTTTAAAATGTTATCTTTTGATATAGATAAGGTAGATTCATGTTCTTCTAGGGGAGGATAAGGAATGTTCATTTTTAATAGGAGATATGTAAGGTTTTTATGATGATGCTAAGAGGTATTCATAATTTTTAGATAATGAATTTGACATGAGAGATTATTAATTTCTATGATAGGATCCCATTCATCAAAATCCATGAGGGGACTAGTGGATAGAAGTGCATAGTATTAGAGGAATTCCTTAGAAGGAGGTGTATAAGTCAATGTAAATTTGTGTTCATAGGATGCAATAAGTTTAATTGGGAAATAAGTTGGTTTATTATCATGATATGAGGTAGTTTATATAATTTTGGTTTGTGATATATTTGAATAAGTGGTGTGAAGTGGTGGAATATCGTTAGTGATGGGTAAATATGTTAGAGAAATTATAGAAATGGTATGAGATGTGTTAACCAATGGAGGTGTTAGAATTGGTTCATCAGAAGAGATAAGGACTAATTGACCCAACTCTATTAGGTGGGTGGTGGAAGAATGTTGGAACATAAAAAGTGTGAAATGATTGGTGAGTGTGGGTGGGATGAGAATAAATGAAGGCAACTACCCTTCGCATGTTGGTCATGTTGACCATATTTGATTTTTTAGTTGGATCTAGAATACTATCCACATTATTAATGGAAGGAGTAAGCTTATCATTAATATATTTGTCATTTGGAAGAGGGTCTTTATAAATGGATAGATGAGCATTAGCTTGGTGCAAAGATTAAGTTTTATTGTGTGTTTATTGATTTCTAAAGGTAATGTCATAGTCTTGTTGACATTTATCAATGAGAGAACTATGATCAAAATTAGGACCAAGGAGGAAATCCTATCTAATTTATTCAATTGCCTACAAGTTTCATTATAATGATAACAACTAGCATGAAACCAACATAATTTATTTAGAACGTACCCTAATTTCATAAGATGAATGGGATTAAATTCTCATGGAAGAGGCCTTGGGAGACAATTTTGTGGTTTTGCTAAAGATAATGGGTTATGAACATTGATGTTAATTTTTGAAGGAAAGTGAAGATCAGGTATGTGGTTTATAGGTAAATCTTATTATAGATCATGGTCGAGATTAATTACTTGAATATTATGAATGGTATCATAAGAATCAGTGAAGAATCAGTGCCACCATCATCAGTAACATGATGATTTTTATTTTTGATGGGAATACAAGTGCCCATAGGAGGTTGGGATGGCTAAAAATGATGTATGAATAAATATTAGATCTTTTCTTGGTCGATGACCTCTTCCAAAGTTCATGGAGAAAGATTCAAGACCCAATATTTCAACATACGATAAAGAGCATTCATGAATATATGACATAGGATATCATCTACCATGTTGTGTTCACACTTATTATACAAGTCCTTACACAATTTGATCAAATATTATATGGTTTACATCTCAAGTTGCTTGTAATAAGTAAAAAGAGCTGAGATATTTTCAAGGAGATTACTAGTTTAAAACTCTTGTACTAGAGCATTAACTAGATCTTCCAAACTAGTGATGGAATGATATTTGATTTGGTTATACCTATGTAATATATTTTCCAAGAGGTTTTTTTATAAGATCTTGATATTGGAAAAAGTTTTTAACTTAACCCAATCTTTTTATAGATTTAAAAGAAAAATTGTAAGGTAGGGTCAGTTGAACCATTGTTACTAATGGTAGGGGTGATACCTAATATTGATGTTAGTAATTTTAGGTGTAATTGGTTCATTTTGAATGTCTTTGATTTTTTCATTAAAAAGAGGAGGTTTAGGGATAATATTATCATGGGAATACCTATGGTGGGTATGGGGGCATTCTAGTTGTGCCCTTCTCATAAAACCCATTGAGGATGATTTTGGAAATGAGTAAGGTGATTCTATATTTGCATCATTTGGTTAACATTATTATCTTGGAAAGAATTCATTTGGATAAGAATTTTTTTTAAAAATGATGGGTTTGAATGGTGTTATTTTTAAGATGAAAAATATTAGCATTGGTATTTTTGGCTTGGGTACCAATATGAATAGTGGCATCCATGTTATTAGTAGTTTGAGAGGAATTGTTAGAAAAAGAGGCACTAGTAGCATCATTTTATTGGGTTGTGAAAGATGCACTAGTAGAAGGTTTAGAATAAGAGGTACTAGTGGCATGATTACCATGGGTATCAAATGATGCACTAGTGGAGGAATTGTGAAGAGAGGGTCTTCGAATAGGCACACTAGATGGAGCCTACCATGTTAGTAGATGTTGAGGTATAGTGTGTTCACATTATTAATGTAATGATGTAACTATTGTTAGTTTTAAAATATTATGTTCATAGTTAATAGGTTATATTTATTAGTGTGTGTTAGTTAGTTAAATATATTGTTAGTCACAATATATTCAAATATAGTGAGTTGTTGGAAGTTTGGTTATATGATATTTTGGTGGATATTTGATCTCCCCAAATATATAAAAGTAATTTCCTATATGTACTTACATATGGTTTTCATATGTAATAGAAGTAATATAGTATGAAAAATATTATATTATTATGTTAAAATCTTTATTTATGTTTGGCTTCTTTTTTTGTGTTAATCCTCTATAGATCTAAGCCAAATATATTATCTAGTATCAGAGTAGGTTTGTGCGCATCATCAAGTATTGAGATTTTATATGGGGTAGAATAATTATTGTTCATAGTTTACCCATCTCATGAAAGGAAAGATTTTTTGAAGAGATTAATGTAGGTAGTTTAGGTCCTTAATTTTTTTGGACCATATAGATTTCAGATCTATGAATGTTTTCTTTTTGTACTGGTTGGATCTTCATTGTCTTCCCAAAATACGTGATTCTATCAAGCACCTTTTTGTTCATAGATCACCTTTCATTGGTCTGCATCCCTATCTATTATTTCATGGCTTACTCATTTTAAGTTGATTTTTATGAGTTCTATGTGCATCAAGTTTGTCATAAAAGACAATTATCTTTAGATTTATTCTTGAACCATTCATGTCATCCTTGTTTGTGTGAAGCTTGGTATTATGGATAAATTCCATATTTGCACATAAATAATAGAGTCATCCCATGGTTTCATAAATAAAAAAGTTGTTTTCTCTATTTCCCACCATCATAATTGATAGGAGTATGTCATGTAAACTAGCTAGCTTAATGTATACCTAATGTCTTTTGTGAAAGAAAAAATATTACATGATCTATTACACTCTAGATCTATTAAATTATTTCTATCAATTTTCATTGGTCAAAGATACATTTTTCATGACAATAGATTTTTAAATATATACCTATGAATAAATACAAAATATTTGACAAATTCGCTATCTATATGACTTCAGCACAAGCATTTGATCCATACTATAGGCAAAACACTTTACATTGGATCATGTACCCTGATATTTTGGTACCATTAATGTTACATCTAATGATCCTCATGGTTATTTTATGGTGGGGATAAATCTATAGCTCATTCAACATGACATCTGATAGTAGTATATGCATATTTGTATTTCCATATGAGTGTTTTAAATTTGTCAAACATACTTTGGGACTATGTTCTACAATCTTCCATCTCTATTCTCATTGTTCAGGGTATCAAAGTCTTTTTCAATAGTTCTATGCATACCATTGTGAAAAAAAGAATTATGGAGCTGACACATTTCTTTTTTCTCGTATAAATTGGATAGATTATCATTCCAAGGTCATAGTGATTTTGTTTAAAGTTATGAGTATAATCGATAAGTCTATTTTTCAATTTAGTCTTAATGATTTTGGGTCATATTATTTTATAATATTTATTTTATCGTGTTGTGTCAAAAGTAGAGGTTGTATAAGTTATTTGGTCCAAGATTTTAATAATAGTCATTTTTAAGGTTCATTTTATTTTAAGTTGAGGTCTATTGTCTTTAATTATTAAAAAAAATATAAAAGATTCAAGTTATTGTTTAAAAAGAATTTTTTTCCTTTATTACTTTTTAAATGTTCATATTATCAAAAGTCATGTTTTTTTAGTCTTAGCCAAAAAGTGAATGTGTCAATTTATTTCAAGTATAAAAAGTCAAAATTCATCAAAAATCTTAAAAGTGCCAAGTCTAGAGTCAATTTTTTTGGGTCCATTAAAAAATAAAAAAATTTACCTTATAAATGTATTTTTAGGTGACCTTGATGTCCTAAGTCAAATGCAAAAAATATCAATATTTAGGGGAGAAATATATTCCCTTCAAAGCAACATGAATCTCAGTTTCATTGAGATATCAAATAAGTGAAGTAGCTTCATTGACTAGAGGAAGGAGGAAATAGAGACTTAAGGTTTCATAACCTCTCCTTAGCCACTAGTGATGGGGCCACTTTCAAAATTAGTGACATTTTTCTTTTTAGTTGTGTGGTATGAATAAGAAAAGATGTATGTCTATTAAATTTTTTCATAAGTTAACTATATAATCCTATGTAACTTCTCTAAAATGTGAGAATGATGAGAGCTAGAATCTATACTACACATCATGACGTGGTTTATGGTAAGTCACTTATAGAGCCATTATTTTGTGTTTTTTGGATAGCCACATATAAAACCACTATTTTGGATGTTGTTTCACCATCTATAAAACCATCAAGTATTCTTTTGTGGTTTCTAGTTAGCCACTTGTAAACCACTATTTTTGGTTGTTGGTTAGCCATTTACAAAACCATCACGTAAGCTTTGTGATTATCCTCTAAAAATCACCAAGTCATGAGTATAGGTAAAAATATGGGATATTTTTTTTCCCATGTTCACATTAAGGGGGTGTAGATAGGATTAATAATATTCACAAGGTGGTGAATGTTGAGGTATAGTGTGTTCACATTATTAATGTAATGATGTAACTATTGTTGTTATGATAATATTACATTGATAGTTAATAGGTTATATTTATCAGTGTGTGTTAGTTAGTCAAATATATTATTAGTCATAATATATTTGAATATAGTGGGTTATTGGGAGTTTGGTTGTATGAGATTCTGATGGAGATTCAATTTAACAAAATATAGGAAATATTTTTTCTATATGTACTCTTGTATGGTTTTCATATATAATAGAATAAATATAGTATGTAAAAAATTATATTATTATGTTAAAATATTTCTTTGTGTCAGGTTCCTTTTTTGTGTTAATCTTGTGCAGATCTAAACCAGATCTATTAGTAGAGATATTGGGTATAAAGGTTAATGAAATCAAGAAATAAGAGGTCATAGTATGAGAAGGGGTCAGAAGAAAAGGAAGAGGTTGAGAGGTAAAGAAGCTATTTCCCCCAAATCTATGTGATAATGTAGGGGAATGTGAATGGGGTTCTTTTGTTTAACCACTTATCATAAGGTTATAAATAGTAGAAGGTTTTTTTCCTCGATGTTGAGGAAATTAATTAATAAATAATTTTTTTTCTAGATTATATTCTAATTCAGGATGATCTTTTAAGGAGAAAAGAGGGTTACAAATAAAAGATGCATGAGGAGTCGCATAGTTTGTAGTGAGAGTGACCACATGCACATTAGTTTCATCTAGAGCAGGATACATAAGTTATGGGGAAAACTATTGGGTTTGGTAAATCTCATCATATCTATTGAGTGTAAATATTTTTATCCTCAAAAAATAAGTTCATGATGACATAAAAGTTAAGAAGGACAAATATGATGCAAAGACAAAATGAGCAAAAAGGATATAGAGTCATGAAGGTCATCTGTATGTTGTAACCCAATAAGAAGAGAATAATATAGAGTCATGTATGTCAACTTTGTATTGTAGATAGGGGATAAAATATGATAATAAGCATACACAATCATGCAAGTTGACTATGTACTAATGGAAAAATAATTGAAAAGGAATAAATAAGAATACATAGTAATATATGTCAACTATATACTACTAGTAGAAGGAAAAATATAGCTTGTAAGATATTGTATTAACCAAAATGATTATGTTATAAAACATGGAAAAAAATTAAAATATAATTGATTTAAGAATGAAAGTAAACACACAAACAATTAGATCAATGTGAATGATCCAATTAGGGTGCAGAAAACAAAACTTTGCACCAATGTTGGCCAATGAATGTTTTTGAAATATTACATGAAATGATTAGAGAGAAAGAAATCCACTAAAAAGTAAATGGTAACTAAGTGTTCATCTTAAGTGTTATTAAATTATTAGAAAGTGTTGATTTAAATGTGATAAGAGAGTTGGCTAAAATAAGGAGATAGAAAGGCAATCTATAGATGGTTTTAGTATGGTTAGGCTGAAAGGGATATATTTTGGAAATGGTACTAGCTTAGTATTAGGGCATACCCCCTCAGTTCATAATCCCATAATGATAAGGGTATCAAGTTCTTTGCCAATATATATCATTAAATACATATTTATACTTTGTAAAAAAACCAAGTCATATTCCCCCTTGGTGATGAAATCCAAGTAGGTAGGCCTTGGGAAGATAAGTGTTTAAATACATTTTGAATGTTATGTGATTTGGTATTATGTGTAAAAGAGTAAAATAGTGTAAATAAGATGGTAATTTTAATAAACACCAATAATCAAAATATGAAAGTTATTTTAAAAATGCAAACAAATGAAAAGGAAATGTGAATTAATTACTAGCAACTAGTTTTTAATTCCTCAATTAAGAATGGTATAGAGTCAGTTCAGGTGACACTATATGCAAATAGTATAGAACAGATTCGATTGGGTCAATGCTATCCTCTAGAATCAAGGTCCTTAAGAATAGAGTCAAACATGTTGACTATGTCTTTTAGATAGAAGATAGACTACAAAACAAAGTTAACCAGGTCAACCTAGTTAGTTATAGGGTTGCAGTTTTAAATACTACTAACTTGGGGGGAAAAAGAGAAAAAAATAGAATTAAAGAAAGTACTAAAATGAAAAAGAGAGGAAAGAGATGAATCTTGTTGGGATTGAATATGGTTAAGAGTAAATTTTTTATGTTGAACTACCATAGTTGTTACTTTCAAATTGTGAAAGCTAAGTCAACTAGTTCGACCAATTTCTATAAAACTCTATATGCTAAAATACAAATTTGATAGTTTAAGAGTGTTTTTTGACTTGTATGATAGTATAAATAATTAAAATACAAATTTTAAATGTTTGATAATGTATGCTAATCTAGAAATGAAGAATAATATGGTGTAGACCTAATTGATAGTGTATGCTAATCTAGAACATATGAAGAATACTATGTTCATATGTTTGATCTAGTAATCTATATCTAATGAAGACTTGGATAGACAAAATAAAGTAATTTGGAAGTGATTGTGTTAAACATGTGCATATAAAGTTAGGACTATACTAATTGGTTAGATACAATATTGTAAATATGGAAAAAATATGATAAAAATGATAGCGTGATAGAAAATCTACAAGGGTTACAATCACATTGGCTTCACCAAAATATATGAAATGGAAAATTCAATAGATATATAAATAAAATCCAAGCTTGGGGAATATAAATCCTACTTAGACTTTTGATTATGGATACATTAGATGTTAAGGGTCATGACCAAGATGGATCCACTAGACCTAGTCAAGGGATTTCCTACCATAATAAATTCACTAGGGAGGGTTCCAAAGCGTCTAGTTAAGTAAAATAATTCAATAACCCTAACTAGGTCATATGTTTTCATATTTTCTAAACTAATAACAAGTAAATCAAAATCTAATCTAATTCTCACCAAAGTTTGTAGCACAAAGTGGGGGTAATAAACATAAAAATTAAATATTCGTAGAATACATATACTCATGTCAATGTACACAAAATCCTAATGAATGGGATGAAAGTAAAAATGTATATTTAACAAGTCTTACAAATGAGGAACAAAGTTAGGAATACTTACCTATGAAGATCAACTCGTTGAGCCTCAATCTCTACCTTGGCCAAGGTGCTTCACAAGAGGTTATTGTGGTATGTAAGGATGACAAGGATAAATAAAATATAGGCTACTCAACCTATCAATACATCAAAAATACTTATCCACAAGATAAGATCCATATCCCCAAAGAATGTATGAAACCCTAAGCTATGCTCCTCAAATAGAGTGGTGGATAAGCATATGCACAACATATATATATATATATATATATATATATATATATATATATATATATATATATCTGTGTGTGTGTGTGTGTGTGTGTATGTATGTATGTATGTATGTGTATATATATATGTGTGTGTGTGTGTGTGTGTGTGTGTGTGTGTATGTATATGTATATATATATATCTATATGTATATATATATATATATATATATGTATATGTGTGTGTGTGTATATATATATATATTTATATATATATATATATATATATATATATATATATATATATATATATGTATGTATATATATACATATATATGTATGTATATGTATGTATGTATATGTATATATATATGCATGTATGTATATATATATATATATGTATATATGTATACATATGCATATACATATACATATACATATACATATATATATATATATACATATACATATATATATATATATATACATATATATACACACATATACATATATATATATATGTATGTATGTATGTATGTGTGTATGTGTGTGTGTGTGTATGTGTATATATATATATATATATATATATATTCTTTTCTTCTCTCATAAATGATGAAGTGGATGTGTTTATATAGATAAATATAACCCTAGTCCTTTATAAAAGTTTAGGTTAACAAGGTTGACCGAATCAACCTTGTATCATTATTGAAAGAAATAAATTAGGTCTCAGTCTAAGTTTGCTAAGGGAAAATATAGAACCTAAATAATTATTTTAATTAGAGTATAAGGTTAATGGGTCTTGCACTATAATGTAAACCATAAAATATTATTTTAGGTTAGGGAAGGGGTAATGAAGGTAGAAAATGACTAGAGGAGGGTGAAAAGTAGGAAATAAATATCATGGAAACGTTTTTAGGAGATGGTTGTGTATATAAAAAGTGGTAATAAGGGAACAACAATCCTATGAATCACCAATGGTCTACCCACCCCTTTTTCAGTGCACCCTTTAAGGTGTGCACTCAAAGAGATTGAGACTTGATGGGTTCCTACAAGATAGAAAGCATCAATAATTGATAAAGTTTGAAAATATTATGTGAATACAGGTTCCAATGAAAATTTTCATATCTAAAGAAGTATAAGCATAAGTCTTGGGATCAGATCGAGGTATTTGAGGCTTTCAATATAATGCTTATTCCTAGTGAGTTACATAAAATAGTTGAATCTGTGACGACTTCAACAACAAATATGTTTCCTCTAAATGAGTTGAAACTATAAAATAAATTAATTTAACTAATCTCATGTAACCCTTATGTCCCCCAAAATAATGATATCCTATAGGTGTTTGATGATGATAAATAAATTATTCAATATATGAGTATTTTGGGAGTCTTTGAGCTATAGGTGATAGATGAAAAGGATAGGGACACATTTTAGGAAAATTAATTGGGAGATGATGGGATCATAAAACTAAAAAATTATAAAGGACATTAAATCTAGATTCACACACTAACTATTTATGGAATTTAAAATATAATTGACAAGATTTAATTAATATTAATATAGGGTCACCATAAAAAGATCAATATGTAAACATAAGATTAAGCTACAGTGAACAAGAAAATTTATAATTCATATCATTTATCCAAAAATAAAAGGCTTTGATTCCTTGGGTATATAATGACTTGAAAATCTATGATACAAGGGTCATCACTCACACTATCCCATTAAAATATATAAAAAATACTTTTAGACAAAATAAAATTATTATTAATCACAATATAGAACCCCTCATTCACAAGGAAGTTTAAACTTATTGGTATATATAATTATATTCCCCATTAGACATTCAAATTTGGGGGATAAGCAAGTACCTATTCAAAAAAAGGAATGAAGAGATTAGGTTATATGTTGATTTTAAAAACCTAAATAGAGAATTTTATGAGGATAATTATTGTCTACCCTCTCTATAAAAAATATTAAGGTGGTTATTTTTTTTTCATATGATATCTTTCTTACATGGTAATTTGAGGTACAACCACGTTTTGGATGATAAATAAGAAAGAATCAAAATTACCTTCACAACCGAGTGGGTAAATTTTGAAAATAATCATATGCCATTTGGATTAATAAATTTGGGTAAACCTTATATCATGATATGTATACCACCTTTCAAGGTTTGGTCAATAAGTGTACTATTATCTATATGGATGATCTTAACTATCTATGTATTTTTTAAAAATGTATAAGTTATAATTTCTCTTTCAAACCTAAAAATATTATATTTAGTGTCATAAAGGGTAAGTCAATAGGCCAAATTATTAATAAGGAAGGTATATCCATAGACACATAAAAAACTATTTCCATTTCCAAGATTCTAATTCCTAATAGTAAGATCTTTTTGTAACATCAATTATGTATGTAAGTTTATTTCAAGATTTACTAATATTTTTATACCATTAATGTTATGTTGAAACATTATTCCAATGTTAATTGGACATTAAAATCTAATAATTCATTTAAATATATTAAAAATTCCATCACCCAAACACTAGTGTTGGTTATTTTAGACTTTACTAAGAACATTTTCATTTATTCATTCACATCAAACCAATCTTTTATTATTGTACTCACACACAAAATCAATGATGAATATAATCCTATAACATTAATGATAATTAATTTAAAGGGATTTGAATTCAAATATTTTGTTGTATACAATATGGATTATGATTTTATCAAACTAGTGAAGAAATTTAGACATTATATTCTCCACATAAATTTTCACGCAATTATCCCTGACCCAACACTAAATCTCATGTTGGGAAAAAAAATGGGTGAGAAAAGAAGGAAGTGGATGGATTTTTTTTTTTAATAATACAACATATAAATAAATAAATAAAAAATGGTGTGAGTTCAAGGACTTAAAAAATTAATGACATAAGTCAATCCCATGATCATTATTGTACAAGTGGATTAGGTGCAAATTATGAGCCATGATTTGTATGATAAAATCATTCACTACTTTTTTATGGAAGGTGTTCCATGGAATGAAACAAATAATTGTGAATAGATTATAGGTTTAATTAAACTAATTATATCATAAATAATTGGTGTTTATATCAAAAACTATATGAAGGAATATACCTTCAATGTGTATTAAAGGAAGAAGTTAAATAAATCATGATCAATTTTTTAAACAAAAAGGTAATTGTCGCCCATATTGGCATAGAATAATAAAAAATATCTTTAAAATATGATATTATTTTCCCATGATATTTATATATGCACACATTCATGTTGAATCCAATCATGAGTGCCAAACATTGACCAAAAGAGAGGATTATATGGCAATGCCACTTCAACCCATAATTGAAAGATTATTATTTTATCAATGGGGATTGGATTCAATTATATTGGTAAAAGTAAATTATTTATAATTAAAAAGAATTATATTAAATAATAAATATTATTTTACAAGGTGGGAGGAAGCCATTTCCATTAGGAATATTACTGCAAAGGAACTCATCGATGTTATGGAAGAAAAACTAGTCACTAGGTTTGGTATGCCAATTTCACTAGTTTAAGAAAAATGCCTACTTTACAATAATTATAACTCATGGAATGTGTCTATTATAAAAATGTGATTTTTTTTTCATATAATAACTACCCATAAGTTAATATCATGGATAATTCTTAAAAATTAATTTAGTATATGCAATCAAGAAATCAACTAAAAAGAAACCTAGGGATTGGCATTGCTTGTTAAGTATGCACTATAGGATAAACAAACTAGATAAAAATAATCCATTAAACTTACAAAATTTTTACTAGTATATGGAAAATAATAGTATTCCCATTAACACTAACATTCCCCATGTACTGATTTATAGAGAAGTAAATGGAAGATAATGATAAGTAAATTCATGACTATTGAACATTGTTCAAATGTAGGATGCAGGAGAAGAATCTCTAAAAATAGTAAGATATCATAAATGTGTTTTTTGATAAAAAATATATTTTATAATTTTTAACTTTGTTCTGTTGTAGGATAAAACACATAAAAGAAAGGACAACATGCAAAACTTGCCCAAATTTGGATTGGTCCATATCTGATTTCAAAGATATTGGTCAACAATGCTTTTCATAGTAAAAAATATAAAGTGAAATTATCTATCTCTCCAAATTAATGGGTATTAATTTAATAATTAATTATTATTTATTCCATTGTCTATTACTTAAACATTACCTATAATTTTTAGTTAGTGTAGAATAGATTAATCAGCCTAAATTAGTTTCTTTTCAGAATTGTTCTTTTATTTTCATGGATTGGTTTTGATATCATAATTATATATTTTATAATTTATTAGAGTAATATATTTTATTATATATAATATATAAATAATTCTTGCTCAAGACAATACTATAGGAATTGTTAACATATCTAAATATAAAGTATCTCTATTGAAATGATTTACCCAAGTTGAATATATTACAAAGTATATAAATATATAGTAAATTTGATGAGAATTTATATTACACGAATGATAATATCTAGATATTACATGTTATTATTAAAATTGAGATTATTATTTGATGTATACCATATGAATTAAAGAAAGGGATTTATACACTTAGGAAGAATTCCACAAGACATAAAACATTAAAATTTTCCTAAAAGAGAAAATGGATCATAAAAGGAAAGCTTGTTAAATAAAATATTATAAAACATCCTCAAACTAAATAAATTCATTCCAAACATTTTGAAATATCAAATTATTAAATTAAAATAAAGGGAGAAATAAAATACATAAAGAAAAACTATACGGATTTTCTATTAAGGAGGTGATTTGAGTAATCTACCTTAGGTTTATGTATGACTAAATAGTATTATAACAAGGCATATCATGGATAAAAAGGTATTTATTTATGGTATATTGATGCCATGATAGTATTATATAAATTCCCAAACCTCCCCAGAAAATATTATTGAAAACAATACTTGCATAAGAACTTTTTTGTGAGACTAATTCTTGGTTGAAACATTCTATCTCAATGGCAGAATAATTAATCATTGCATATACATGTGGTTATTTTTATTGGTATACAAGATTTAATATGTAATTTTTTAGATTTAGAACTAAAATATTAGTTCCACAAATATTATGGAATTTTTAGATATTTTATTTATCCCCAAATTTTAAATTAAAGTTCTGTGTCCTTAATGTTATTTAGTGTTTTACCATGGAAGTCACCTTTTTTTCACCATCAAAACCCCATATAATTAAAAATTTATACCCAGATATTATAAATGAATTTAACAAGTGAACTATTACTCTTACTTAATTGACTTTTTTTAACTCAAACATAGGAACAAAGGTTCAATGCCTTTAATAATAAAATTTGGGCCTTTGTCATTCTCACTATTAAATTTTTTAATGTTTTGCCTCACTAAATTTAGACCACTTTTTCATATGTATTCACACATAGCTAAAGGGTTCATAGAGTGAAAACCATTGGTTTCAAAATTAAACATTTTACTCTATGTAAAAACTCTAACTAATATTTTTACTTATTCAATATGGGTCTAAGATTTATAACATTCTCATGTTTATTATCCCATTCACAAGCCTTAGTATGGTGTAAACACTTTTTATTAATTCAAAAATATGTAAGGACACCTATACACATTCCAAATGTCACACTATCATTTATTTTCACATTATAATATTCACAACTTTCTTGGTCCTAAGGCATTAACACTTTTGCTCATTCACACTTTGATAGGATGCTTCTTGAACAAGTTAGGAAATAATTATAAACATATAAAATAGATTAGAAAAATTAGAAATATATTAAATCAAACAAGTCTCATTACATTACAATAGTATAATTTCATAATCATTGGCATCTTCAATAGGGAAACCTCATGTGTGAAAATTCAATTTAATACAATTAATTGACACCTTCATATTAGTATAGGATCCTATTTATATTAATATATAAATAGATAAATAATACATGTAATGAATGTGGGATTCTTCCATTAATACACTATTACATTCTATTATTACAATGGGCTTGAGGGATGCCTTATAAATCATATCTATCCATAGAGTTTTATTAAATAATCAAAGTAAAAGAGGATGGTTAAGATGAAGGGTCCTAACATTCCCTCCCACTTAAAAATTTTCCCTCAAATATTTAGGTGAGGAAAATATTATTTGATTGAAATAAAAGGTTTCCATGTAACATCTTTTAGCTATATCCCATGACATTATACTAGAAATTCTATGATGACTCGATTGAAGAGCAAATGAGGGAATTTATCAAGGATAGATTTAGGATGTTAAAAGAGAGATAATTATACATTAGGTTTTAGAATCACTATTTGGGTGTTGACACTCTGACTAAGGACCTTATTTAATCATGTGAGATGAAAAATAGGGTCCATGCATGATGAAGGTGGGAGTTACAAAATGTAAGAGACACTCCCAACCCATTTGAGAGTTTTCTAAGGCCCATAAAATTTTAGATCTATTTTATGGTGACCTTTCATCTTCAAATTGGATTTTTTATAAGGTTATATGTGAGGTAAAATCATATCTCTAGGGTGAAAGGAGTGTTCAAAGTGATGTTGGTCTACCTATTACTTCAAACAATTTTGTGACCTATGGATATTATCCTTGAGGATGAAGAGTATATTATATTGTGTAATGATGACAGCATTAACTAACTATATTGGAGAGATACCTAATAAATATGAAATAAGAGAGGGTTTCTTTTGGACATAGACAACCTCAAATGGGGTTAGCTTGGTGGATGTGTGGTAGGAGGTGTTGTACCACCATTTTGAAAGAGCTAAACATTTTACCCGTTTATATTATTATTCTATGATAAAATAATGAAGATATGTCTCTAAACATTTATTGACAATCTCCATCTAGTAATTAGTCAAGGGATGATATACTAAACTTATTTTTAAATTTGTATAAAGGAAATTAAAGAGTTTTTACCAAAAATGACTTGTGAAGCTAGAGTAATGATATGATTCAATAGGGTAAGAACACCATGGATCCATAATATTTGAAAAACAAATGTGTGGGTTATGATGGAATCAATGTAGGAATGAACTAAAATACATAAGTGAGCATATTTGGAAAAGAATCCACTATTATAAGAATGATTGATTTTTATCCAGACTTTGGGAGAACATCAATAAAATCCATTGAAATTTTCATCCAAAGGTGTTATGGAATTAGTAGTGGTTATAGTAACCTAAGTGGTGAAACTATTTCCCAATTTTTCAATGGAAATTATCACATTCATCAATTAAAATTTAATATCATTATTTATTATTTTCCAAAAGGAACTATTGTGGACTCACTCATATGTTTTCAAAAAACCTGAATGAACTATTAAATGGGAGGCATGTAGATCCTATCAAATGGTTTGTTTGAAGTTTGATATGATGATTAATATAAGATAACCTTTATATTTCAAGGTGTGGCAATCCTACGTATAATTAGGTTCAACACGGGACTCAATATATAGTTAAATAATAAGGTATTGGGTAGGGTTATTATTATTCCATTCATGTTGAATATCATGGAACTATGTATAAATGGGAACTTAAGAAAAAAATCAAGATTGTTCTTCAAATTGGTGAGAGAGATCATCAACCACAAAATTTTACTTTCCTTTTTTCTATGTGATCTCATAGTCACACCCCATGAATTTAGAAACCCATTTTTTCTGATTTGGGGAAGATATAAATTTCTATAAAAATAATTGAGGATTTGGTGGATTATTTTGATGCAAAAGTGTTAGATAACCAAGTATGGACACCACTTATTGATTTCATGGAGGATATCCATACTTTATTTTTCATACATAGAGTGTGAAAACTATGCCCAATGAGGACCTTAATGGTTAAGTGAATGGGAAAACATTATTGCATGAGAATAGAACCAAGTCCCATGCCACATGCATCATACTAAATAATAAATGTCTTGGTGAAATCAAGAATTTTTAGGAGTGGTGTGGTGAACATTGCTTGTTTAAGGTTATAAAATTCTTGGGAAGATGTTTTTGGCCATATAAAGGATTCTATATTAAGCATATATGTCAATGGAGCTATAATTTTTTATAATGTTTAAAAAATTATATCAAAAATTTATTAGGTCAAGAAATCATCATAGACTTTAGTCTCCTCAGTGGTGGCTAGTTTGTCATAACTTCAATTTTAGTGGGGTTGACATGACCACCATGGGATGCAATAATATTTCCAAGCTAATCAACCTATAATCTACCAAAGTTACATTTATAAATTTTCCACGTCAGTTATTTATAATAAAAATTCCCAAGGTTGTGTCAAGGTGGTTGAGGTGATCCTCATATGTTCAAATATAAATGAGGATTGTTAAGCATGGGATATATTGAGAGAGGGGGTGAATCAGTATATCATATCTCTTATAAAAATTTCCCTTAATCAAATTCTACTTAACTAAACATTCAAGATATGTAATAAAAATAAAACAATAAACACACACAAGATAGAGAGACACACCAGATATAACATGGAAACCCAATGTGGGAAAAACCATGAAGAACAATCTCAAGTATATTAATGAGCACCAAATCAAACAATATTCGCAAGCACCAACTTGAAAGAACACCAACCCCTTTGCTGAGCACCAACACAACAACTATTCATGAGCACCAAACCATAGAATCACCAACCCCTTTGCTGAGTACCAACATAGCAAAAATTCATGAGCACCAACCCACAAGATCACCAACCCCTTTTCTAAACACCAACACAACAACAATTCATGATCACCAACCCACAGGAGTACCAACCCCTTTGCTAAGTACCAACATAACAACAATTTATGAGCACCAACCCATAAGATCACAAACCCCTTTGCTGAGCACCAAAACAACAACAATTCATGAGCACCAATCCACAGGAGCACCAACCCCTTTATGTATACCACACAACTATCTCTCAATGTAGCTATCTCAAAAAATAATAGTTCATTACAATATCTCTTTCCTCTCTCACCTTTGCTCTTTTAAGCTAGATATAACAAATACAAATGATACTCATCTCTCCCATTGCTCTTCTAAGCTAGATATTACAATATCAAATCAAACTCTATCTCACACATTACAAATGGCTTCTCAAGCCTTTATTTATAGCTTTCCAAATGACCTTTGGCCTTCCCCATTGTGACCATTTAATCCTTATGGAAAATGGCACCAAACTTGTATGACCCTTCATATCCTTGCCTTTTAAAAGTCATGTGGTGACGCTTCATGAGCAAAAAAGTCCTTCCCTCTTTTTTCTTTACCTTGGTGACTTTTCATATTCATCAAAGTGTCCCTTCATGAGAAATTGTGCCCTTCCTCTTTTGTCTTCACTTGGTCACTCTTTAAATTCCCCAAGATGATTCTTCATGGGAAAATGCATCTCATTCTTCATTTGTCTTTACCCAGTGAGTCTTTGACTTCTCCATGGGCTTTTCTTTTGTCTCATATGCAACCAAAAATATATTCATTAATATATAATAAATATTAACACACATTAGTCAAGATATAACTATTACAAACATCATTAAATTCAATGGGGCCATTATCACCAATAATTCTAGACCTTTGACATCAACGATAATATTTACAACAATCTCCCCCTTTGATGGCAACCTCAATCTTGAAACTGCAACATCCTAAATCTTGCATATATTATCATCTAAAAATATACAATAACTCCCCCTTATTGTAGTAACTTGTACCTATTCCTTGTACATATTTATACACCTGTACCCATACCTTTTATTCTCCCCCTTTGACATCAAGGTAAATGCCCTACTTGGAGCTAACACTTAGCTCACCCTAAACTGATGTTGAACATAAATGGTATGAAGTAATAGAAATTACTCCCAACTCCTCTTGTAGAAATTTGAATGTGTCCCTTGATCATGCCTTTCAGAAGATATCTGATAATACATATAAATTGTTCCCTATCCTTTGAACATCTGTAATCAACTCATTTGAATCTTTTCTTCTAATCTCATAACCTTTTACATGAAACTTTAATGTGTATCCTTGATAACATATTTGAATAACACTCAATAGATTATGCTTAAGACCTTTTACACACAAAACATTCTTAGTCTTAGTTATACCATAATCCAAACTCAAAGTACCTTTGTTGGCTATCTTGGCAATGGTTTTATCTCTAAATCTCACTGTGTGACCATTGATCTTCTTTAGAGTTATGATATTAATTTTATCTCCTATCATATGCCTCAAACATCTGTTATCAACTAACCATGGCTTATCTTTATTTCTTACATGTAGAGCTATCTGAACCATCATAAAATATTCAAGTTGTTTCTTCTGCCATGAACAAGTCTAAATTCCTTAGTGATGAATGGAGCTTTAAAATTTTGATCCATCTTGACTGAATCAAACACCCTTCTATAGTACCAATCTATGTGTCTGAAGTTGTTTCACTTGTAGCATACTATGGTCTCTTCATCAAATCTTGATAGAGGAGCAAAAGAGTTGTGGCTTCTACTTGATTCTACTTGACTTTCCTTCTCCTTATTTATGAAACTGTTAGTTCTTTTTCTACATTGTAATTTCTTGTGACCATATCCATTACAATAAAAATAATAGCCATAAAAATAAGACCTATCTGTATATCTCTGACCTGATTACCTTTTATAGCTTTGTTCCCTCCAACCTTCTCTATTTCAAATGTCCTCTGTATTCTTCACTTCTCCCCCTTTTGTTTCCTCTTTTGTAAGAGCTTCAGCATAGCTCTTTTTCTTTTCAAATCTGATCCCTATCTTATCTAAATTTTATTTTTTACTTTCTAGTATCTTATTCATCGTGTTAGTGTTATCCTTAAATTTTGAATCACTAACTACTATATCATTGACTGCTTTCTCAATACCTTCTTTTAAAGAGGCAATTTCAATAACATGCCTTTCACATTCTTTTCTTACTATTTCCATCTTTGATGTTATTTCTTATTCATTCTTCTTGGATACTTCCAAGTGTGTTGTTATATCATCAATAATTTCCTTTGACTCCTTTTCATTTTTCTCGATCTGGCGCATCAATATTTGATTCTTGTTCTCAATAGCTTCTAACTCTTCTAAATCACAAATTAGTTCTCCTTCCATATTCACTTCAGCTTCCTCCTCTTCTTCTTCTTGATCATCTTCATGTATGGCCATGAATATAATCTCTTCTTCTTTTGAATCATTGACTCCACTATCTTCAACTGAGCTAAGATCCTTAGAATATAGGCTCTTCTTCTCGAATCCCTTCTTGGATTTGCCTTTGAAATTCTTCTTATATGTAGACTTTTCTTCTTCATCATCATTACCCTTATTTGGGAATTTAGCTAAAAAATGTCCAATCTTTCCACAATTAAAACATTTAAAAGGTAATTTTCTTTGATATTTACATGTTCCCCTTTCAGCTTGTGAATAAAAAGTGCTCCATTATCATCTTAATCATCACTAAAACTATCACCTGATTCTTGAATCTTAGCATTCTCTTTCTTTGATGTCTTAAAATTTGCTTCTCTCTTTGATGGTTTATCTTGTTTAGTCCACATCTCATATGACATGAGAATAAGATGAAGCTCATCCGTCTTTAGCTTAGCTAAATTCTTCATCTCCTTGATTGTCAAAAAAATTGCATCATATCTCATTGGTAGAGATCTCAAAACCTTTTGTACCACCATTGACTCTTCCAACATTTCTCCAAGACCTTGAATCTGATTTACTATTTAATGAATTTGCAAGAGATAAATTGATATATCTTCTTATTCTTCTTGCATCTTCAAACATTCAAACTATCTTCTAAAATTCTAAAGCTTAGCTTACTAAACTTTTCCATCACCTTTGTAAATATTTTCAAGTTTTACCCAAGTTTCATGAGAAAATTTACATTGCATAACTTTAACAAATTTAGATTCACATAAACCACATAAAATAACATTTAAAGATTTAACATTACATTCACTTACCTTCTTTTTTGCTGGAGTAATTACAAGTGTTTGTGGCTCTTCATATTCCTCCACCACTGCTTGCCATATGTCAAATCCAAGGGCCATAAAATAAGTCCTCATTCTTATGCTCCAAAAAGCATAATTCATCTCATTAAATAAAGGTGCTTTATTTGTAGAAAATCCTTCATGTGAGCCAACCATCATGGTTTCCCGATCTACCTTCAAGCTCTAAAACTTTAAGCATTGGATATATTAAGAGGGGGGGGTGAATTAGTATATCATATATCTTATAAAACATTCCCTTAATCAAATTCCACTTAACCAAACATTCAAGATATGTTATAAAACTAAAACAATAAACACCACACAAGATAAAAAGAGAGACACCAGATATAACATGGAAACCCAATGTGGGAAAAACCATAGAGAATAATCTAAAGTAGATGAATGAGCACCAACTCCAAAAATATTCACAAGTACCAACTTGCAAGAGTACCAACCCCTTTGCTGAGCACCAACACAACAACTATTCATGAGCACCAACCCACAAGAGCACCAACCCCTTTGCTGAGCACCAAAATAGCAGCAATTCATGAGAACCAGCCCATAGGAGCACCAACCCCTTTGCTTAGTACCAACACAACAATAATTCATGAGAACCAACTAATAGGAGCACCAACCCCTTTACTGAGCACCAATAGAACAACAATTCATGAGCACCAACCCACATGAATACTAACCCCTTTGCTAAGCATTGACACATCAAAAATTTGTGAGCATAAACGCACAAGAGCACTAACCCCTTTGTGTATACCACATAACTATATCTTAGTGTTGTTATCTCAACAAATGATAGTTCAGTACAATATCTCTTTCCTCTTTCACCTTTACTCTTCTAAGCTAGATATAACAAGTACAAATCATACTCATCTCTCCCATTGCTCTTCTAAGCTAGATATTACAATATCAAATCAAACTCTATCTCACACATTACAAATGGCTTCTCAAGCCTTTATTTATAGCTTTCCAAATGACCTTTGGCCTTCCCCCTTTGTGACCCTTCAATCCTTATGGAAGATGCTATCAAAATTGTATGACCCTTCATATCCTTGCCTTTGAAAAGTCATGTGGCGACCCTTCATGATCAAAAACATCCTTCCCTCTTTTGTCTTTACCTTGGTGACTTTCATATTCCTTAAAGTTTCCCTTCATTAAAAATTGTGCCCTTCCTCTTTTGTCTTCACTTGGTCACTCTTGGAATTCCCCAAGATGACTCTTCATGGGAAAATGCATCCCATTCTTCTTTTGTCTTTACCCCGTGACTCTTTAACTTCTCAATGGGCCCTTCTTTTATCTCATATGTAACCAAAAATATATTAATTAATATTAAATAAATATTAACACACATTAGTTAGGATATAACTATTACAAACATCATAAAATTCAATGGGGCCATTATCACCATTAATGCTAGACCTTTGACATCAATGACAATATTTCCAACAAGGATGCCATCATATAAAACCAAGATAAAATTTTAGATTAAGGGGAATAATACTTGGTTAACTAATAATTGGAATGTGGAGGACCATTTTAATCCCAAATGGCATGAATAAAACCTCATAGTGACCATCATGTGTGTTAAATGTTATTCTATGAATGTATGCTTCATGAAAATTGATTTAGTGGTAGACAAACTATAGGTCCAACTTAGATAAAAACCTTTCACAATGGAGTTCATTAAGGGGATCATATATTAATAAAATGGGAAAGTTGACATTGATTTTGAGCTTATTCAAGTCTTGATAATTAACACAAAGTTTCTAGAATCCATATTTTTTATGAGAAATCAAAACTAGTGAAGAATATGGGCTAGTGCTAGGTTAAATTACTCCTACTTGTAGGAGGTCTTAAAAAATATTTTATTTTTTTAATTTTGATAAAATAGGTAGTGGTAATGAAAATATTTAGAGGGTTCACTACCTATAATAAGTTATATGTGGTGGTGTTTAGGGTAGAAAGGTGACAATACTATTAGTTCTTCAAAATTTATGACATGCTTCATGAAAATATTATATAAGTATTATGGTTGGATATAACCCATTGGAAAAGTAGTGTGAACAGAACATATTTGGAAATTTATTCTATGGAATACCTTTTTTAGACATTTTCCATGTGGTGGGAGTTGATTAAAATAATACTATATCTAAGAGGAAGGCCTTGGAGTGTATATTTATGTCCATTCTTAAAGAATGACATCCATAACTCATAAAAATACTAAATAATGGGTCTAAAAGTTTTTAAGCATTTAGATCCCATGATAAAATCACATCCACCTAAAGACAAAGAAACCATGCTAGTGAAGATGTTATATTTACCCATTATGATGCAAACATTGTGATACTTTTCCTTGCACAACAAGGTTCCCCCATTATCAATTATCACCTAAAAACTAGAACAAGGGTGCACAAAAAATTATGCTTTCTTAGACACCCAGAGCTCAATGAAGTTGTAAGTAATACAATAATAAATAATGATGGTGATGGGTTATTTATTGAAAAACCCTTTGACATGATCTTAAAATATCCATTCATGTTTTGGTGAATCCTTCCAAAACACCAATGGATATTTCAAGATTTGAATTTGATGGTTGTCAATCATTAACTACTTTATGCAACTCATTTTTGGTATCCTCATGTCCTATTATATAATTATATTATGATGTATCAAGTGGGTATTTAACATCATGTAAGTATATATCTTGTTTTATGAATTTATATCTAATATCCCATTTGTCATCACAATTTTAATATAACCCCTTTTCATGACATGTGTTCATTTTAGTCTATGTGAAACATTATATGGGAATTGCCTTGAGAGGCACATTTGTGTTGGTACACTAGAATTAAGATTTATTGGAGGGTGCCCAATGGAAATTATGACACTGACACTTTATTTTGTCTTTGAAAATCCTAACTAAGCCTAAGGATTAGATCATGGTATGAGGTTGGAACATTTTCACCTTAAATCAAAGCACATCCTTGAGACTGTTAATGAAACAACTTCTAAAAAAATCATTAGAGAGGTCATTTATCTAATTCAATTTTTTTAAATCTATCTAATATTATTTTACATTGATAATTTTATAAATTTTAGTTAATTCACTTGTGAATTCATCATAGGCACGATGCCCAAAATGCACAAAAAATATTTTGGATAATTCATCTAAATTTGGTTTAGAATGTGACTAGAAGTAACATTGGTAACACTAAACAACTTCATTATCTAAGTGAAATTATGAGATAAAAACTCTATCATCAGTGGGATGTAGGATAAAATATTTATTACCATAATAGAGCTAGTTAGTGGTTTTAGTGCCATTGAATTTAAGAAAATTTAATTTAGGTCCACAAAATGGTGCTCAAGAAGAACTACCATCTGAGTGACAATCCTCATAATTTTTTTATGAGTAAATTAATATATTGAGTGAAGATATGTTGGGAATGATGTCAAATAATTAGGATATTTTGGTATTGAGTTCATATTAGGATTCAATTCTAACATTCCTTTCGGCCTAGTCAGCCATGGTGCCTTCATGGGTAATAACCATTTACTAGGGGTTGGGGGTGCTAAAAAAGGATGAGTGAATTTATATTTTAATATCATCAACATTTAAGATGATTAAAAAATTATTATTTACACATGGGTGAAAAATATTTTTGAATAAAAAATGCACTCAGGTTGTAAGCATCACAATTTGAAGTATGGGAATTTACATAGTATTTTTTTTCTTTTTGATTTACACCTTAAAATGATCAGTGTAATGAGAAAATCATAATGGTGTATTCAGCCTATCATAACTACAAATTTTCTATACATATTTATTAAAATATTATCAATTTGTTATAGGACAAAACTAGATCTAAAATTTTGATTATAATGTAATCAGTTGGCCATGTGGCCAGAAATAGATCAAAATATAAAATTAATTACATTTTGATTAGTTGTGAGTATGATTAAAACTTGATCATAATAGAACAAATACGTTTAGTGTGATAATTTGGTAGGATGGCCAAAACTTGATAAGAATAGAATAATACCATTTAGTGTAATCATTTGCAAATATGTCCAAAACCTATATGAAATATACAAATAATTATAGTGTGACCAATTTGTAGTATGGCCAAAATTGGATCAAAATATAGTAATATATATATATATATATATATATATATATATATATATATATATATATATATATATATAGTATGATCAATGGTAGTCTAACTAAACTAGATTAAAATTTACATTTGATAAAAAAGATTTAGATCATTCAAATTAAAAATTAATGTAATTATTGAAGCTTGACATTAATGATGCATTACACCACTAACAACACATATTATTGATATAGACATTATAGTAGGAAGATATGATTCATACATTGTGGTTTATCAAACACACAAAAAAGTCAATGTAAATGAGTCGGGTTTAAAACATGATTCATGATAATGATGACCTTTTCCCAAATATAAATTAGAGATCTTGACATAGGTAAAACTTTCAAAACATAGATTGTAATGTTTATTTGTTACCATTTTCTAATCACTAAGATCCTATGAAGTCAAGGTGAGATCATACGATGGACAATAGTAAAGAAATTAGCCCTCTAAATCACTTTGATACTAGATGATAAGATCCTTCCTCAAAATTTTTGGAAATAATTTAAAATATATATAATAAACTATAATTATCAGTAATATATTAACTCAAGAAAAAATTTTCATTATAATAACATAATTATAGAATCACTAGCCTATTTTAGGGAGAAACCTATTCTGAGTAGGATTAATTCAATACAATTTATGGGTGCCTTCATTCTATTATATTCTCTTATTTATAGTAATATATCACTAAATAACTACTAATA
>JARHVA010006297.1:107500-180000 GCA_037957365.1 Torreya grandis
TAAAATAGTAATAAATAATGCAAGTAAGAACTTAGCTAGAAATAACTAAGATAAATAATCTAGAAGATGGAAACTAAGGTATAAGTTGGTCTGAGTGTTAAAAATAGGATCCTAGTGTTAGGAACCCTATTTTACAATAATTCCATAATTATATAGTAATACCATTATTATAAATATGGAATTAGTGTCCTTATATTGGAAATAATGTCCTATATTAAGGACTGTCTTGAGCTTCTAGGTGAAGCTATGTCTAGATATCTAAGGTCTATTCCTACATGCATAATTTATAAAACCCTATACACTACCTATTTTTATCGAGTTTTTGTTTAAAACCTAATCCTCCATGTAACTAGGGAATCTAGTTGATACAAGCTAAAACATTTGTTTGTTAGTGAGTTGTGTGAGAGATCCTTAATACCCAACTATGATGAGAGTTTCCTACATCCTAATAATATAAAGAGGGATCAAGACCCATGTTGTTCTCCCAACCTAAATTTTTCTGTAAGTGAAATTAAAGTATCCCAACCTAAATGATGTTGTAAGTGAAATTAAATTTAGTGTGATAATGGCCTTGATTACATTCAATGTGCTTAAGACTAGAAATCTAGGTAATATGAGATTAGGACTACTAAGTATGGTAATATGTAAAAGTAGGATAAAATAGGTATTGATAACATTAATTATGCACTTTTTTTGAGTTTGAATGTGTATTTTTCATTTTATTTACATATAGTGGTTATAGGGACAAAATTAATGTATATATACCATTTTGATGCTTGTACTAGTGTTAAAAGATGTTTAGGTTGACCCTAGGAGTTCTAAATTTGAAAAGATGCACATTTGTGAAAACAATAGGGAAATTACACTAACATCATTATTAGGAAGATAGTGCCATGTGGCA
This sequence comes from Torreya grandis, assembly GCA_037957365.1. Taxonomy (NCBI): domain Eukaryota; kingdom Viridiplantae; phylum Streptophyta; class Pinopsida; order Cupressales; family Taxaceae; genus Torreya; species Torreya grandis. The sequence goes on from JARHVA010006297.1 coordinate 108,402, forward strand.
CAAGTGTCTTTATTATGGTTCTAGGTTATAAGTGGAAGAACACTAGACATGAAGGTCCAAGATAAAAAATGAGCATCTAAGACTACTTTAGGGATGACTAGGGATGCCTTTGACCCACATGAAGGTTGTATATCTATGATAATAGGCTCTATAATAGGTATATGGGTAAGATAGGGATATGTAGCACTGAGTAACACTCTTTGAACTCAAATACCAATTTTTAGTTATTACATTCCCCCCCGCTTTATTATAGAAATGCAACAAGGCAAAATGACTAGGACAAAGGAAAAATAAGTGTACCTAGAGTTACCTACAAGATGAATCCCATGAGCCTAGGTCTGAGTGTGTGAACATGGGTCTGAGTATGTGAATCATGCTTTAATGGATTTCCTATATGTAAAACATTCATAAATTAGTACTTAATTAAGTGATATCAAAATTAAAATATTAAAATGAGTAAGGAATCAAAGTTGAATGAAATGGAGTAAAGATATAGTAGAGAGGAAAGGAATGAATACACCTCATTATATATACAAACCAATGATTAAACTTGGTGGCAACCTATGTGTGTACATGTATATAGTTATCAATCAATGAATATATTGGCCTAGGTTTATAGATTGTTCAATCCTTATGTGTGGGTGGCTCAAGAAATAAATCTAGTTTTGACTCCATCATTTTTTACCCCTACTTGGTGAATCATGATATGTGAATAACTTGGAATAGATTGATGGTGTGTTCAACCCTCTCATATACATGGATTAATAAATCAAGTAGCGTACGAATCCATAATTTACCATCGATGTGTAAAATATGTATCTAGATATAAATTATGTGATGTGACTATAAATGTCTAACTGGGTATGTTAGCTTTGTAGACTCTCAATTATATTGGGAAACTCTTAGACACTCAGGAAAGCCAACCACTATAGATTGATTAAGACATGAAACTTGTGTAGAACTTGGAATATAATTTTATTGTATAAAACATAGATAATGACATGGAGTTTATCATTCCATATAATTAACCAGTGTGTAAGTGAGCATATAGAAACAATGTACCACACACATGCCCCCATATCTAATATCTGAGCATGTGGATTTTAGATTGAGTTGTAATAATCTATATCTAGGTATCTAAACTAAACATGGGAATGTGCATGCAATGCATGATTCCCTAATCTAAGAAAACTAGTATGAATCTGAGCTAAACTTTCATGAATTTGAGTAAGACTAATAAATATATAATAAAACCTATGCAAACTTATAATGTACCTACTATACTTTTATATCCAATTTGGGTTTTTATGAAATTGAGGCTATTAGATAATTATAGTACCATGTCCTGTAAAGTATAACCATTATTTTTAATGGCATTCTAGTTTCCTAATTTGGGTGCTATTATACTTTTGATCTAATTTATGTGCAATTATGCTGATCTCTATGTCATTATTTTCCCAATTTGTTTACCTAAGCCTGATTTTTTATAATCTAAGCTTGTGTGCTAGAAATATATTATGAATACATTATATGATATTATCTCTATGAAAAACCCCTATTAATTCCCCCCTTTTTTTAGGGGATTTATTCAACTTTTGTAAGAACCATCATCAAAATAAAAAGTTCTATAAAATATGTGTTAGCTAGAACATATATGATAATTACCTAATGATCCAATATAATGTGCATACATAATATAAGAATGTGAGATAATCTAAGCATAAGTTTGTAATGTGAGATGTATGTCATGTTTATCACTCAAAACAGTGTCAAGATAAATATAAAAATATATGCAATGATAAATCTTAAAATAAATTAAGTAGCTAATTAGGGGGATGAGGCATGATGTCCATCATGACACCCAAATAGGAAGGGGAGATGTATGAAGTCCACCACAGAATCTAAAGCTAGATTGTGTAACAAAAATAGATAAGTTTCATGGCCATGACACATACAAAAACCCATACTTGAAACACACATGAGGAATGAAAAGTAGGCTAAGGGGAAAAAATATAAGGTACATGGGCACATATCACTAACTATGAAAAAATAAGACATGAAATGAAATATTCAAATGTCCACATACATAATTAAGAATTAAGTTTTCTTAGATACACATAGAATGACATGTTCAAATGTCTACATACACAATCAATAAAATCACATAAGAGGACATGGTCACATGTCCAAATCATAAATACTATGAAAAGAAGTGGTGTATAGCTAAAGAGCAATTGTATATTCAAATTCCCTCAAATAAAATAATCATATAGATACAATCAAGTATAAACTAGGAAAACTAGAAATTAAAGTATGCATGAACATGTAATACAAATTTGTGTAAGAGCTAAGATGTACAAATATTGAGTCTAAATTAGTAATAGTTGGAAACAAATCTTAGTGAGTGTAGAATGATAAATATCAAGATATAACATTGCTAAAGTTGTGATATAGAGTGTATAAATATATAACCTAATAATTGAAACTATGGATAGGGTACCCCAAAGTGGGTGGACGTGTCAAGTGAATACCCCATGTATTAGTGTATATGCCACTAGTGGGTAGATAATAGTAAATTTGAATTGATTTAGTAGACCTAGGTCCTATATCAATCTACAATCAATTGAAAACAACAAGTGAAGCATGTATGCATGATAAAATTGACCATAATAAGATAGAGAACATATGTAGTGTCTATCAAATATAATAAATTCAAACATATCAATGTATACAATCTATAATTTTGTGTTTTCTTACAAAATATTTTAATGTTTTTGTGTTTTTGAAATACTGTATTGTTTTTGTATTTTATATATTTAAGACATGTACAAGAAACATGAAAATGAACTATGTACAATGAGTAAGAGATAAAGAAAGTATGCATAATAAGTGAGGAATAATACTAACCAATGAGTCCCATTGGAGACTCACTATCAATTTGGAATGTGTCAAATAAAGGAACTATCATTATACATGTTATGTGAAAGGGAAATTGTAGTCCCAAAATTTGTTGCATTGAGTGATCTATATTTGGACCTGCCTATGGAGTGATACAAAGAATTTGTGACACTAAATATGGTGTATTATGAACTATAGGGGTCTTAGGGACTCATTTGGTAGAAGAAAACATAGGTGGCATAGGTTCCCTATGTTTCTAACCCTGAGAGATCAATAATTTTGATCTCATAATAAAGTTAGTATAGGAAGCCCCTCTATAATATGTCACATATCTATAAAATAGGGGTATCTCTAATAAAAGTGTTTTTATGGGTGTATGTGTACATGGAAATACTATAAGAATAGACCTTGCCTACACTAGTGGCTTTACTGAACTCTATGGTGTATTGATAGGAACTTTGATTGGAAATTTATCTAATAACTATGTTGTAACTATTAACTATGCTATAAATGGTAATTGTGATGTAAATGACTATGGGATAGGTAAAGGATACTAATATGTAAGATCCTCAACTATGACCACTTAATTTTCATGTATATATTTTAGGCATCTATGCACTTTGGATGGAATTATTGGTAATTTTTAAATCCATGGCCTACTTAGTAACATGTCAAATATGTCTACACTACATACCACTAAGACATTAGTGGCCATATGTACTAGTCCAACCTATAGTGAAATTATAATCTCCAAGATAGAGTTTTGAACATGACCACTGAAACCATTGATAAATATCTCTATAGGGGATATTGATGAGCTCAGAATATAGCTCATTCTGAAACAAGAATTCTTTTGAATCATCTCAAATAGGATACTATCTTATGAAAATCATAGTTTGTTAAGTAACTGTTATATGGAAAATAGGTATTTGTTTTGTTTATGATTAACCAAAGACTAAACTACGCTTTTCCATTAACGTCTAACATAATTCCATGTTTTAGTGATTGTTCGATTAAAAGGAATGCTCAAAGATAGGTGATTCTAGTAGCATATAAAATAAGTTTGATTTTGATTTCCATTTGACAAAGTTTTAGACTCATAGCCAATGTCATTCCTTGGAAAGAACAAATATATGGACTCCGCAAGCTCAAATCTACGGACTCCACAAGCTCAAAACTATAGACTCTGTAGACTCAAATCTATAGACTCTGTAGGCTCAAAATTATGGACTCTGCAAGCTCAAAACTACAGACTCCATAGGCTCAAAACTACAGACTCCACAGGCTCAAATCTATGGACTCCACAGGCTAAAATCTATGGACTCGATAGGTTGGAATCTATGAATTATACAGGTCACTTCTTCGTACTTTGCAGGGTCAACTCTAAGGACTCAATGGAAACAAGGAGTTGAATGAGCTAGTTGCAACTAAATAAAAGGAGAAGAATCATTCCAGCTAGTGTTTGCCAAGAAGATCAGATTTTTGCTATTTTGAAGGATTTGTTCATAGTATTTTAAGACATCTAGATTCTAGCTCTATTATAATTTGATACTCTTATTTTCTTGTATAATTGGATTTCTAGGAAATCCAATCTTCTATATTCAGATAATCAGATTAACTAGGAATCCCTATTTTACTACATATCTATTCTAAGTTAGTTGTATCGACATATAATGAAGAACATGTTACATTCAAGGATATAACAAATAATAGAGCATATAGAAGATAGTTTGAAGAAGGCATGTTACAAAATACAGTCTAGCTACAATTATTTGTATGAATTATTATTAAGGTTAATTAAGTTCTATTCTTGAATCTGAAAGGAGCAAGGGCCCACTCTGCTTAGACTCAGAAATTGCTACAGGTATTTAGGTAGTCTTATGTTAATTCTTGAATTTAAGTTAATTAGTATTTTGGTAATAATTTAATTTCTTTAATACAATTAGATTTAGAAAGCATAAAGTATTCCTTTATTCAAAGTATTTCTTTTCCAGCAAGTGTGTATTTCTTTTCCATAAAGAGTGTATTTCTTTTCCATCAAGTGTGTTATTTCTTTTCCAGTGTGTTATTTATTTTTTAGTAAAGTGTGTCATTTCCTTTTTAGTAAATGAGTGGCTTGTCAAGTTCTTTTTTTGTTTCCAGCAAGAGTAAATTAATTAGTTCTAGGAACATTTATAGATAAGGATAGATTAGAACTAGCACAACACCCCCACATAGTATACATCTAGATCTATTATCCCAAGCCTTACTGCAAATAGCTTTAGACACCAGCCTTGGTTGATAAGACATTAATCTGAGTATTGATTAAATGAGAGTTATAATGATAGCTCATCATTTTTGGTGCCATTGCTAGGGATCACACTATTAGTAACATAACTATTATTGGTCTAGAGAAAAAGAAAAAGAAATATAGAAAACCTACAAAAATTCCAAAAATATTCAAGTTGATGAACTCTCTCAGAGATTCTAAAGGATGATTCATTCCAAAACCTCCACCAGAACCATAGGTTGAGACTCCTTCAACATCTTCATGTAGTAAATTAGAAAACATAAGTGAAACTCATCTACAGGGATCTCCAAAAATAAGGATAGAAACTTAGATACTGCCACAAGCAAGCCCAATTGGACAAATTCCTGAAGATCAATCTCTCATAGGAAGACATCACTTAGGAATTGACAAATATTTGGAAGAAGCATTTCAAAGATCCATAGCTGAGGAAGATTTTGAAAACCTTGAACAACCCATGATCAATACTACAAACATCTAGTGAGAAGATAACCCTAGTTTTGAAACTTCATTTGAAGAAGAGAATATGGCTCTTCAACAAAATCTACCAAATCCATAACTAGCATAGGGAAGGAATTTCTCTTTTCCTATTGTTACAGATCCTACTGATTAGACCCCCATGAAAAGTATTTCACCTGCAAATTTGCCAAATTTTTGGGAGAGATCTACTAAATATCCTGATCAGTTTTTGTTTGAGTTCAAAGTGCTATGTCAAACCTATGACTATACCATAGACAGCCAAAAATTAAAACTATTTCCTTCTACACTTAAAGATTCAGCCATGAGATGGTTTATGGGATTCCCTGGTAATTACATAAGAACATGGGATGACATGGAAATAGAATTCTTAAACAAATACCAAGATTATTGTAGGGTTTGAGAGAGAAAGGAAGAATTCTTCAAAATTAAATAGAATGAAGATGAATCTTTAGAGGATTATTTGGACAGGTTCATATTCACTCATAAAAAAAGTAGTTATACACTCACTGAAGAAGTCCATAAATTAGTCTTTTTAAAGGGATTGGATGAAGACACTAGGGATGATTTAAACTTGATGGGAGGAGGAGACATAAATAAACTAGCTTTTGATTAGATTTTTGAGCTGTGTACCAACTATTCTCGAACAAAACTTGGAATTAGGAGAGGGAGAGCTGGGAAATCTAATGAAGTTGGAAAACTAATGGAAGAATTTGCAAATCTAAAGATAGATATTTTGGTAACATTAAATAGTACTTTAGATGGCCTTCAAGGTAGGGCTAATGCAACAGAACCATTAGCAATTTACTGTCCTAAGTGTAGACAAAAACATGCACTTAGAGATTGTCCCTTAGACAAAACCAACGTTTCATCATGTGGGATCTGTGATACCATAGATCATGATAATAAAAAGTGTTCATTATTTCCTATTTTGAAGAATCAAATAAAAACATAGAGCCAATCTATTGATGAAATAAATTATATACAGAGATAAAACTTTGTCCCATAAAACCAGGCACAAGGACAATTTGATGCAAGAAACCAAGTTAACCGATGGATGACACCATGGATTGTTCCAGTCCTTCCACCCTTTTGGAATCAACCTCAAATTACACCAATCCAAAACCCATGGGGGGGACAAAACTAGACACCAACATCTCTTTGGATGATGCCACCATCACAACAACAATGGGCACCACAACAGCAGTGGATGCCACAATAATATTAGCCATGGAATCAATAGTGGAACCCATAGTGGGGTCCACAACAAAATTTTTCCCAACCAAGGAAACCACCCCAAAAACAAACCATTATGCCACCTCCAATCATTCAGTAACAAGGGCAAGTAAACCAACCTCCAATGCCTGGTCAGCTAATAGCAAATCCAAAAAACAAATAACCAACACCTATTTATGTTAATGAGTAGGAGGAAACAATAATTGTTGGAGCTATTGAGTGTTCTGATACACACTTAAGGTCAAGAAAAACCATTAAAAAACCTCAATTAATCATTTTTGAGATACCTAATGAAAATGAAAAAAACAAAGTTATCTTAGCCAAGTACTCAAAAAATTGAAAGCAAGATGAGTCCTGAAGAAAGGAAAGAAAACACTACTATACCAGTAGTTCTTTTTCCTAAAAGGTTAAAATAAATCAATATTCAATCAAACTCAAACTTGGTCCATGAATTGTAGAAGATCAATATTGAGGTACCCCTATTGTAAGCTATTAGGGATATACCTAAATTGAACCAGATCATTAAGAATCTATGTATTAAAACACCTAAAAGGAAAGCTAAGTATCCAAAAACCATCCATGTAGATGGCAAGTTCATTGACCTATTGGTAGGGAAACTATTAGTTCTGAAGTATGCAGATCCAAGAAGCCAAGTCATTATAGTCACAATTGGAGGGAAAGAAATTCCCAACGTCCAAGTGGATTTGGGAGTAGCAAATAACATCATGACAACTGATACCCTTCAAATATTGTCTCTGATCAGAATGCAACCCACAACTACCATTTTACAAATTGTAGATCAATCAGTAACCAAACCTGAAGGGATAATAGAAAATGTGGAAGTGTTAATAGAATCTTGGAAATATCTAGTAGATTTCATGGTACTACAACCTAAAACAAAAAACTTGGGATATCCCATCATCTTAAGTAGACCATGGTTAGCTATTGTGGCAGCTTTCATAGATTATAGATCAGGAGATATGACCATCTCCATTGGTTTAAAGTCTAAGTGTATCTCTTTGTATCCTCCTGTAAAACCATCAATTAATCATATAAAAGAATTGTGGGTGGATGAATCAGATAACACACTAAACAATGTGTCATCTTTAGGCATGATCACTATGAAAAAACACTTGGAAGAACTAAATGAAACCATATATCTAGAATCTATGAACTCTACCAGGCCAAAATCTATAGACTCTACTAGACCAAAATCTACAGACTCTACCAGGTTAGAATCTATGTACTCTGCTAGGCCAAAATCTACAAACTCTACCAGGGCCACATCTAAGAATGTTTGCAGTATAAATTCTGCTAAACACTATGGAGCTTCCACTTCACATTCTACTAACACCTCCTCATTTTATGACCACAGAATGATTTAGGAAAGTGTGAGAGAACTAGTTGAAAAACAACGAACACACTTCTTCGACATGTTCCATTATTCTTTAGCACGAGTAATCCCTCCTGGAGAAGAATTTTTTGATAACTTACCATGTTCCATAAATTACTTCCTCATTCATGTCCTCTGAACTCATTAATAAGTGAATTCATACAAATCAAATCTAGTCATCTAGACACAACAAATCATGATACTACCTAGGAAGATTCTAAACATCAACTGCTGGTTGACAAATGAGGAAGAAGAGTAACTTTTTGAAGTACTAGAAAGACATACCAAAGCTTTTGCTTGGGATTATGCTGACATGAAAGGGATCCATCCTAGCATCAACACTCATCACATTTTTATATAATCTGTCAAACCAATAAGGCAACTGCAAAGAAGGATAAACCCAACATTAAGTGAGATAGTTAAAATAGAGATCCAAAAATTGTTATAGGTTGGATTCATCTACCCCATCTCAGAGAGTCAGTGGGTTTCACCTCTAGTTATCATACAAAATAAAAATGGGGCGTTAAGGGTATGTGTAGATTATAGGGAACTAAACAAAGCTACATTGAAGGACTATTTCCCTTTACCCTTCATTGATCAAGTACTTGATAATCTATCAGGAAAAAAATACTTTTCCTTCCTAGATGGGTTTAGTGGATACAATCAGATAACAGTAGCAGTTGAAGACCAGGATAAAACTACATTTACATGCCCCTAGGGAACTTTTACTTACCGAGTACTTCCATTTGGACTCTGTAATGCCCTAACTACTTTCCAAAGAGTAGTTCTATCAATATTCTCTAACCTTACACATGATTGTGTTGAGGTATATATGGATGATTTCACTATTCATGGTGAAACATACGAAGAAGCTCTTACCAATTTGGAGAAGGTACTAATCAGATGTGAGGAACATCAGTTATCTCTGAGTCATGAAAAATGTCTATTAATGATGAATGAAGGGATAGTTTTGGGACACCATATCTCTATAAAAGGCATTCAAGTAGACCCAAAGAAAATTGACATTATCTCAAACTTTCCCATTCCACAAAATCAAATTGAAATTAAAAGCTTTTTGGGACATGCTAATTATTATAGGTGTTTCATAGATAACTTTAGTCAAATAGCTACCCCCATGTTTGCCTTGCTTACAAAAGAGAGTAAATTTGAATGGGATGATAGATGTCAACAAGCCTTTGAGGTTATTAAAGCCAAACTCATCACTACACCAGTGTTGAGGAGACCAAATTGGACTCGACCATTCCACATCTATACAGATGCTTCCAACACAACAATAAGAGCTATTCTTGGATAGAAAGATGAAGATGACCACATGTACGCCATTTACTATATCAGCAAAAACATGACACCTGTAGAAAAAAATTATACCACAACTGAGAAAGAATTCTTGGCTGTAGTCCATGCAATAAACAAATTCAGACATTACATAATAGGCTACAAGGTATTTGTCTACACAGACGATTCAACCATATGATATCTTATAAATAAATGAATTGTATTAGGAAGAATTATCAGATGGTTGTTGATTTTACAAGAATTTGACATTACCATTATTGAAAAACTAGGTAGATTTAATGTGGTTATAGATTTCTTATCTAGGATAAACACTATAGGTGAAGAAGAACCAGTAGAAGATGACTGTCTAGATGAACATTTATTTTTTGTTTCAACAAAATCTCTATGGTTCACTGATATAGCCAATTATCTGGCCATAGGGAAGTTTCCTATGCATTTTTCAAAGAAAGAAAGAAAACAATTAATTAGAGAAAGTTCCTTTTTTAAATGGATTTATGGAATGTTGTTTAAACTTGATCTTGATCATGTGTTCTGCAGGTGTGTGATAGATATAGAAGATTATGATATCATGAGAGCATGTCATGATGAACTAGGAGGAGGCCACTACTCAGTTCATCAAATAATACATAAAATTATAGGGGTAGGATATTATTGGCCTCAACTCCATCGGTAGGTGAAGAAATATGTGAAACACTGTGATGCATGCCAACAAATTGGACAACCAACTCTTTCAATGGAAATGCCTCTTCATCCTCAACTGGTTTTAGAACCATTTGAGAAATGGGGGATCGATTTCATAGGCCCCGTGGATCCACCATATAGAGGAAAAGAGTATCTACTAGTATGTACTGATTATGTAACTAAATGGGTAAAAGTGGAAGCCCTAACCCATACAAGAGATGAAATAGTAGCTGATTTCTTATATTTTAAGATCATGCAATGGTTTGGTGCTCCAAGAGAAATAGTTTCAGATCAAGGACCCCAGTTTATGTCTAATATGATAAAACATTTCATGCAAGCATATCAGACTTAGCATAGGAAGACATCCCCATATCATCCATAGGATAATGGATAAGTTGAAGTCACCAATAGGGAACTAGAAACCATCTTGACCAAAATTATTGATTCTAGTACAAACAATTGGGCTGACAAAGTACCAAATTTTTTTTGGGCCTACAACACCACTTGGAAAACAACTTGATTTTCACCATATGAACTAGTTTATGGTAAGAAACCCCTCTTTTATGTAGAATTTGAATTACAAACTCTAAAGACTACTCTTGAAGTAGGAATTGAGTTAGAAGACATGCAGAAAGAAAGACTTTTACACTTCAATCAACTTGAAGAGATGAGGATGGAAGCATTGCAAAGAATAGAAATGGTACAAAACTAAAGAAGGATTTGGCATGATTCTCAGATCAAAGAATGGGAATTCCATAAAGGAGATTGGACACTTTTATTTGATTCCAAGTTTTAGCAATTCAAAGGGAAACTATGAACTAGATGGTTGGGACCCTATCAAATTGAGGAGATCTTTGACAATGGTTTGTTAAGTTGATTCCTATTGATGACAGCAGAAGGGCCATGATTGTAAATGGACATAGGTTGAAACTTTATCAAAAACCTATCAATAGAGAAGAATTTATCCATGAAATAAAGGATCAGGTGGTTGTTTTTGAAGAGCTTATTTCTTTAAAATAAATAACTACTGATCTAAAAAGCTCTGCTTCTTCTAACAACACCTGATCTCTAAAAAATTTAAAAAAACAACCAACAATGAAAACCCTTGGGCATTGTTGGCAGTCTTGGTTTTAAAACCACCATGTTGGCGAGCCAAGTACTGGTATCATAAGCCTTGTCTAGAAAACTAGTTTTACTAGCTGGGTAAGGGCAAAAAGACCAAAACAACAATGAAATAAATACGAATAAATTATGGATGTCTAATCATTCCCTACACCTAGCTTCCTTAAAATGATCATAATATTCTTTTCTTATCTATAACTGATCCATGCGATTTGTTGTGTAGGACAGATGGTGGGAAGGGCATACGTCTGAGGTAAAGGTACGTAGAACATAATCTATTTATCCATAATTAGTTAATTAATATATTTTGATTGGAATAAGATTCTTTCTATTAAGATGACTAGTCCTTGAATTAAATTTGATCCCTTCCAAAAATGGAGGAACCATCAAAGCAGATAGACATTCAAAGTGGATGGTTTGGTAAGGACTATGTGTAATAATTCAATGGACACCTTATGTGCCTAATGATTATGATGTGATGTCCTCAAATCACTTTAAATAAAAAGAGCTACCACCACAAATGTTCACATCACCATACCCCACTGACATTTCATTATATGACACGATGTCTGGCACACTTCATAGAAAACCAATGCAGGCTATGGAGTAGTGCATAACAATCAGTCCTATGAACTCACTCATAATTGTTACACTATTTTCCCTCCATTGAACAACATTGTTATCGGGCTTAAGTAGGTTCAAACCCTATTTTGAAAAAGAAATCCATTTTTACTAGATCATAATCAACGCAGGTATTTCATTTCAAATCAAAACAAAACAATGGGATAGAAGATGAGATCGAAACCAAAGAAGGTTGAAAATTTTAATAAGGACAAAGCTTATATGGAGGTATTCATGGAAAATAGATGGTTACCCTTCATCAATAAGTTTCAGGGGTTTCATCAATAGATGGGAAGTGAATTTGTTGTTAATCTCACTCTTGATAACTCAATTGTTCATGGTGTAGTAATTCCAATCTCAACCTAGATTATAAGCAAAGTGATTGAAGTTCCAGAAGAGGGAATGAGGGTAATAGGGAGGACCTCATTTAATGATTTAATCACCCAATTCAATGGGAATTAACAAATTGGCACTTCTTGTCTAGTAAATTTAAGGGGAAAAACTAAGGGGGTAAGTAGAAATTCACTTCTTGAACCCTGGAGCTCAGTCACCAAATGGGTGATCAAGTATGTTACCTATGAGGGACAGATTAGTTTGTTAGGGGGTGAAGCCATGAAAATATTGATACACCTGAAGCATGGATGCTAGAACCCTTAATGCAAAATGAACTTGCCATACTTTTTGTATGAAGCCATCCAGGTCTTGGCCACAAATCCTAATGCTGCCCTAAGACACCATTGTCTCATCCACCTACTCATTCAACATCATTTCCTTCAACAAAGTACTAAATCCTGGGAGACATTTATAAATAGTGTAATACCGAATGCTTCAAATTTACTTGTGCTCGAATCTACAGACTTACCTCCATTTGCTCCATCAATAAGTGGTATAATTCCAGAGCAATAATCATAGGCTAAAACTTCTCAGGTCATTCCTTCTACTTCCTCAAGGAGGGTTAGAAGCTCTCAAAGTCAACAAACTACAGAACCTTCTCAGTCACCATAAGAACCTCAAGTATCTGAATTGCAACCAACTCCCCTATTTGGAAGGAGAAAATTGAAATAGAAGGCTACTTCAGAACTTGAGAAGACCAAAAGCCATATAATAGAAAAATACATTTAGCCAAGTGTGGCATAAAGGTTAACTAGAAGATGAAGATGGTTGATTCTAGCTGATGATGATGAAAAATAAGCTATAGATATCTTGGATATCCTTAAGACAACATCTCTTTCTATTGAACAAACAAATTTAGATATTGAAAAATTCCTATTGGACAGAATTCTCCACTTATCATAGAACAACTTACCATAGAATATGTTGTAGATATGGCCTAAGAATCAGAAATGATGGAGACATCACATGTTTCAATTGACATACAAATCATTAAGGGAAAAGTTATGTCTGAATAGAAAGGAAGACCATCAAGTCTAAATGATCCAATTGTATAGTTAACTCTGGAATTATCCCAACTTCAAGCTCTGATCCAATAGTAAGCACTTAAAATTATTGAGGTAAAAAGTCAACTTTAAACCAAAGAACATATCACTTCTTTGTTACAACAATAACTAGATACTGCATCTAAAAATCACATTGCAAAAATATGGCAGTTGAAGATAATATCTTCTGAACCTGAGGTAGAAATTCAAAGAATGAGAGTAGAAGTATAGATGTAAGATGTTGAACAAGTAGCTATTTGGGTATATGTAGAAAACCTAAAGAAAGAGAATAGGAAACTACAGAGTATGATAACTTCTTCTAAAAAGCCCTGCAACACTACATATGTTCCTTCCAAGACATATGTTGACCAAGGATGCCAAACCACCCAAATAGGTAATTTTTCTTTGTAAATACTAGATCAAATTGAAGAAGAGTACCCTAAACTCAAATATAAAAATAAAGCTACACATTCTTCAAACAAAGAATTAGAAATAGAAAAATAGGCATTGGAAATTCAAGTCCAATAATTAGAGGACAGATTACAAGATGCATGCAAACTAGGAGAGTCTCTTTTGTCCTACAAAAATCCTTCTCTTGCATATAGTCTATTCTTGTTTGAATAGTTTTATAGATGGAAACTCCTTAGAATTTCCTATAATCTTCCTTGTAAAATCTTGTAGCCAACCACATTCCTTGAAAATTTCTATGATTCACAACCTGATCAATAGGATTTACTCTGTGAATTTTATCTGCATGATTTCCTCTTAGGAGACCATGACCACAAAAAGTTATTGATAAATTTTCATGTGGGGGAATGTTAGTTGAGGGCATTAAACTCTAATTTCAAGAATCAAATTGCATGGAAAATCTGATTTGAGGAGTATACAAACCATGTCAAAATCATAGGATTGTGCATTAGGCCAGCATTCTCTCTGCCAAGATTAGTCAAACAAAACATCATCTATGCTTACAATAGAGATGAAGTAAAGACACATTATTTGCAAGCTTTGTATGAATACACTATTTCCTTTGATTTATTTTCTAGATAGCATTTTGATACAGTAGTTTTTACAACTATAAAGAGATGGGATCAATTACCAATATCCCTGAGAAGAAGAGAAGTCATGTCTCCAAATAATATCAGGTAGAGAAAAGAGAAGATCAACCTCAATCCTTGAAATTTTGATTGAAGTCATAAACTTACAAGGTGAAAATAAATGGATTGGAATGAGATATCGATCCCCTCTATTCATTATGCCTATTCCAGGATGGCATAACTGGTCTCCACAGTCTGATGAATAATTTAATATCTAGAAACAAATGATTCAAGAACATCAAGGCTTTACCAGCAATGCAGACATGCACATTATAGATGAATTTGAAGATTATGACTTGAGTAAACATTTTGAAGAGAGATTCAAGAATTAACACCAAAGATAATTAGTTTGTAATGGGACTTGCAAAAGGTAAAGTCTATGGGAAATGATGAGCTCAGAATATAGCTCATTCTAACACAATAATTCTTTTGAATCATCTCAAATAGGATACTATCTTATGAAAATCATAGGTTGTTAAGTAACTATTATATGCAAAATAGGTATTTGTTTTGTTTATGATTAACCAAAGACTAAACCTACACTTTGCCATTAATGTCTAACACAATTACATGATTTAGTGATTGTCTAATTAAAAGGAATGCTCAAAGATAGGTGATTACAGCAACATATAAAGGAAGTTCAATTTTGATTTCCGTTTGACAAAGTTTCAGACTCACAGGCAATGTCATTCCTTGGAAAGAACAAATCTACAGACTCCACAGGCTCAAATCTATGGACTCCACAGGCTCAAAACTACAGACTCCATAGGTTCAAATCTATGGACTTCACAAGATCAGATCTATGGACTCTACGTGCTCAAAACTATGGACTCTAGAGGCTCAAAACTATGGACTCTGCAAGCTCAAATCTATGGACTCTACAGGCTGAAATCTATGAACTCGACAGGCTAGAATCTACGAACTGTATAGGTCACTTCTTCCTACTTTGTAGGGTCAATGGAAACAAGGAGTTGAATGAGCCAACTGGCAACTAGATAAAAGGAGAAGAATCATTCCTGCTGGTGTTTGCCAAGAAGATCAACTATTTTCTATTTTGAAGGATTTATTCATAGTATTTTAAGACATCTAGATTCTAGTTCTATTATAAATTGATACTCCTATTTTATTGTATAATTGGATTTCTAGGAAATCTACTCTTCTATATTTAGATGATCGGATTAACTAGGAATCCCTATTTTACTGCATATCTATTCTAAGTTATTTGTTTCGACATATAATGAAGAACATGTTATATTTAAGGATATAACAGATAATAGAGAATACAAAAGATAGTTTTAAGAAGGCGTGTTACAGAATACAGTTTAGCTGAAATTGTTTGTATGAATTATTATTAAGGTTGATTAAGTTCTATTCCTGAATCTGAAAGGAGCAAGGGTCCACTCTGCTCAGACTCAAGAATTACTACAGGTATTTTGGTAGTCTTATGTTAATTATTAAATTTAAGTTAATTAGTATTTTGGGAATAATTGAATTTCTTTAATACAATTATATTTAGAAAGCATAAAGTATTCCTTTCTTCAAAGTATTTATTTTCCATCAAGTGTGTATTTCTTTTCTAGCAAGTGTGTATTTCTTTTTCAGCAAGTGTGTTATTTCTTTTCTAGCAAGTGTGTTATTTCTTTTTTAGCAAAGTGTGTCATTTCATTTTTAGTAAATGAGTGGCTTGTCAAGTTCTTTTGTTTGTTTCCAGCAAGAGTAAATTCATTAGTTCTAGGAACATTTATAGATAAGGATAGATTACAACCAGCACAACACCCCACATAGTATACATCTAGATCTATTATCCTAAGCCTTACTGAAAATAGCTTCAAACACAAGCCCTAGTTGATAAGACATCAATCTGAGTATTGATTAAATGAGAGTTATAATGACAGCTCATCAGATATATCCTACTTTTAATACCCCAATTTTTGTATGAGTTTTATAGTTCACATGCTAATGTTTAACCCATTGTCAACCATAACACTCTAGATAGGATGATGATGTATGTGTGCTCATACAAAGAGTACATATAAATATGTATCATCATAAGAAAAATCTTACTCTAAGAAAGTGATGAGTGGTATATATATAATTATAATGTGGTATACACCAATGATAATGTGTAATGGGTGTGCATCCTTTATATAATTATGATATGATGATTGTGGTGGATGTGCCTGATATGTATAGTGAACACCTAAAGTGCTCTTTGCCTTATTTTTGTATGATTTAGAGATAAAATTATGAAGATTTTCAATGCCTTAACTTCTATTTTTGTACTTTTGGTGCCTTTATGAGTGTACCCACATCAATTATGTTAACCTTGATAACATATTGTATTTTATGTTCCAAGATGATGCATATATTTGTCATATGGTCTGGTACCCTATGATATTCATAGAATGCTTTGGAATCATAGTTATTTGGAAGATGACCTATCATATCAACCTATTTTATGGGAGGGAGAGATATGGAATTGCATTCAAAGAATTGTTGTAGAACATATGTTGGTGATTCTTAAAGGTTGGTGAAAACTTTACCTGGAGGAGCTGATCAAACTAAATAAGGAGATGGATTTGAAGTTACATTAATTATGTCCTTTGGACTACTCTTTTTTTAATTGTCCATTAACTTATATGGAATATTACTAGTATTCTTAGTAGTTGATTTAGATCCACTGGTATATTTTATTTTACCCATCAAGAGAAGCTTGACTTATCTTTATTTCATTATGTGGCACAAATTTTTAAACAAGATAAACCATTTAATGCTAGTAAAAGTCTCTATTTGAAGATGTCCTAATTCTATTTATCTACCATGGGGATAGTTAATTTGGCCAATATAGTGTTATATCATAGGACCCATTTTACAATAGTGTAATTTAATTATTGTTTCAATTGTGAAACTTGAGCATATGAGATCTTATCACTGATGTTTGTTGATAAGTGTGCTAAAAAAATGTTTGCTAATGGGTTGAATTTGGTGATAGACTGATTTGGTATATCATAAAGCCATTGTAAATCATAATATTTTAAACTACATGGGAATAAATTAGTGAGGATCAAATAATTGGACTCATAATCCAAACACGCTACATGAAAATATTAGATATGATACTCTTAGTAACCATTAACATCATACAATATAATCTTTGGTGACATGAATTTGGATGGAAAATGAGTTACCTCTATGTGATGTTCTAGAGGTGTATGTAAAATAACATAAGGATCTAAGGCATACCATGGCCTAATGACTCCCTAATCAAGATGTAACACCTTAGCCTATAGAGTATGAACCTTGTACATATAGATTGGATGAAATATCCATAAAATGTGTACCTATCACTAAAGGTTGTTGAGTTATAATTGGTTATTGTGATAGTCGAGATGACCCCAATTTAGGTGTAAAAATTTTATTAGCTAGGGGAGTTGAATAATGACAATTTTTTGATTTATTAAGTTCTTCATGAAAAATATTGAGTAGGTCATCTTTCATAATTGAATGTTTAGAAACAAAATTTTGTAATTATATTTTATTAGTTTCATCAAATAAGTTGTTGAATTTTTCCATTGTAGTTTGGGGAGTAGGAAAACAAATTGTTGTATATTTTGAACCTTTAAGAAAATTTAACCTAAAAAAGATTGAAAAAATAAAATATTGAAAAAAATATAATATTTTAGAACTAATATATGAGCATAGACATAAAACGATACAAACGTTAAGAACATCTAGGGTTAGGGTTTTAATAAAGTTTGAATTAAGTTAGGTTCACCAAATGTTTTTAACTTTTAGGAATTGAAAAGTATAAATCCTATGTTTTTTGAATATATGAGTAGATAAAATGAGTGTAATAATACATAATAAATTAAGCCACTAATTTTTTATAGAATTGACTAACTTTGACCTTTCTAAAAATAGTAGTAAATAATTCAAGTAATAACTTAGCTAGAAAACAACTGAGATAAATGAGCTAGAGGCTAAAACTAAAGTTGAAGTAAGTCTTAGTGTAACAAATAGTATCTTGGTGTCATAACCCCTCCTAGATAGTAACACTCTAATTAGATAGCAACATCATTATTGTAAATGTTGTAGTAGTGTCCATATATTGGTGATGATGTCTTCTATGCTAGAGTATCCCAAAATTGTGGGTGAACCTATGTTTGTATCTATGAAGTCTATTTTTATGTTCATGAGTTGTAAAACATTATATATTTCCTATTTTGAGTAATTTTGTGAGAAAATGCTAATCCTCCATGTAGCTAGGGAATCTGGGTGATACAAGGTGAAAAGTGTGTTTTTAGTGGGTTATAATGGACATCCTAAACATGTTATAATGAGAGTTTCCTACATACCAATACACCAAGGAGGAATTAGGCCTAATGTAATTATACCCACCTAAGTGTTGGGGCAAGTTTAAGTGAAGCTAGTATGATAGTGGCATTGATTTCCTTTAATTTTCTTGAGAGTATAAATTTAGGTAATATAAGATTATGAATGTTGTAGATGGTAGTATGAAAAAGTAGGTCATAATAAGAATTTATAACCTTAATTGTGTAAAACTTATTTGAGTTTGAATTTGTATTTTGCATTTAATTTCCATCTAGTGGTTAGAGGGCTAAAAGTATTGTATATAATGATTAGAGGGATAAAATTCATGTATATAGTGGTTAGTTGTTAGTTTGGTTTGAGGGTGTTAAAATAGGTCTAGGTTGATCCCAAGAAGTTTTAGATTTGAAAAGATATCCATTTGTAAAAAATTAAATGGAAAGGACATTAACACCATTATTGGAAAACTAGTTCCATGTGGCAATAGTGTCCTTATTATGGTGCTAGTGTCCAAATGGTACAACACTAGGAATGAAGAGCTAGGATCAAGAAATGATGGTTTGGGAATGACTTAGGGATGACTAGGGACACTTGTGGCCTACACGAAGGCTAGGTAAGTGTGATAAAAGGCTCTAGGATAGGGATAGGGATAAGATAGTGATATGTAGTCTCAAGTATCACTCCTAGAACTCAAATAACACTTTTAGGTGATTATACTCTAGAATTTTGGATTATTAATACTAGGTATTTTTTTCAATTGAAGAGATGAGAATTTTCTAAACATTATTAAAAGATATGGAACTATTAATAAATTCCATGCATGCTTTATTTTTATTTTATTTAATAATATTTTGATATGTATGAATAATATTAATAAAGCAAATTAATTCTTTAGATTGGTGAATGATAATGATTTGAAAAAATAATAGGTTAAGTCAATAATTATTCTGATTGATTTATATGTATAGAATTTGATTCTATTCTAATATATGATTATACAAGCATGATGTAATTTATTGTAATTAAAATATATTTTTTATTTAATATTATAAATTTATTTCTCAAAATAATCCATATAATATATATTATGTCTAACTTGGTCTATGCTTCTATTAAAACATGCTAGGCACTAGTTTAGATTGTATAACAAATCCTAGAAATATGATTTTATTGAAAAAAAATCCATGCTTACATATAATTTTTTTAATCTTCTACCTTACCTTGCTCTCCATGTTTGAGTTGTACTTGATTTTCCTCACTTTAGTGTAGTTTCATGTTTGAATAGGTCCATCTTAGGTTATAGAGAGATTCAATTAAGCTTCAAAATAACCTGACCTATCAAAATTTTATAAGTGTCTAAAGGTGAAAAATAATTATATTTCTCTAATTTCTATTCCACCAAATGGTTATATATAAAACCAAATAACCACAACTCATGCCTTAAAGTTTACAGTCATCAATAAAAAAATGAGAGGAATTAATCTCATTAGTTATTAGGTGGGTCTTACCCAAATCAATAGTCACTCTATTAGATAATTTAACTATAGTAAATTATATAAAAACACATTCATCAAAATAAATTAAACAAAATTATAGTCAAGATACAAATTGTTATGTTGTTGATTACTCAATTTAGCCAATTCACAATAAATAAAATAAATCTCATTTATTTATCACTCTAAAGTAAAATATATAGAATATAAATCTAGTTAATTACTTAATTCAACCAATTCTCAATAAATAAATTAAAACTCATTTATTTATCACTTTAAACTAGAATATATATACAATATTAATCAGAATTTGAGAAACAAGGAAACTAATCTCGTAGAAAATCCATGATAATTTCACATGATTAAAAATTATCTCTTTGATATTTTTGATTAGTAAGAAGTTAAATAAAAATTATTTATTATGAAATTTATTGGAGTAAATCCATTAATGCATAGTTCACATGATTAGTTAATTATAATTATTATTTTATCCTTATTTCAAAAAATAAACTAAATATATTAATAATATTAACCTAAATTGCATACTTTATTTACTAGAATAATTAATATCCCCCTTTTCATATTTCCTATTATCAAGGAGATTTTTTTGTTAACCTTAAAATGGTATCAAAAGGATCGAAATAAGAGAAATGATTAGAAGGTGAAAAAGGTGGGGGGATATTCAAATTCATAATCTAGGGGATGCTAGTGCAAATCAAGATCATGGGGTAAGCATCACAAATGCCTCACTGAGAAAGGTGGATAGAGAAAGAAAGATGTAGTTTCTTTGGTGGAAACTAATCAATCGTATGACAGGGTCCCATAGACTACTAAGAAACCCCCATAAAAAATATCATGAGTAGAACACATCTTTGGAAAAAGTCTCGTAGATTAAAAATAGTTCAGATAATACATTTACCCCACCATAGAAAGTTATGAGACCTGCATCAAATTCCTAGATGTTGTGGATGAAAAATATAATAGTAAACTAGCTCACTCCAATCTTTGAAAAGTAAATAATTTTTTCCCGAAGATAAACTCCTTCCCAAAGTGGGTTAATAAAAAATGGCATCGAAAAGGTAAACTAGAGGTAG
The DNA here is from genome assembly GCA_037957365.1 of Torreya grandis. Classification (NCBI taxonomy): domain Eukaryota; kingdom Viridiplantae; phylum Streptophyta; class Pinopsida; order Cupressales; family Taxaceae; genus Torreya; species Torreya grandis. The sequence continues at coordinate 129,883 of JARHVA010006297.1, forward strand.
TAGACATTTCAAGGAACCCTTTCCTCATTAATTTTAACCATTAATAAGACTGCTTCAAATTTCTCATTGAAGGCCCCTAATTCATGTGGAAATTGAATGTCATCTTAAAGAAATGCAAAGTAGGGATGAATATGAGAAGTTTGGTCATTGAAGATATCCACATGTGGGTTATACTCCCTAATATATGCCTATAATTCTATGAAATTGAGGTGATTATGGGAATACTAAAATCTATAAGACAACCCTTGTCTTAGACCGTGTTACTAGATCTAGAAGAAGGATGATTGTTGTGCACTTTCATGTCTTCATCCTGGCAGACAAGTTACTAATCCATAATATAAATAAAAAATGAGTGGTCTCAACCCATTGAGTAGGAAAAAACTAATTATTTCTACAATAAATATAACATCTTAATTTAGTCATCTAAGTTATATCCTCTATCATATCCTAAGCCTTGGGATTCACTCATTAAACCATATTGGGTGTTACACCCACCCTCAATCCCCTACTCCTCAACCAAGGTAACATCCTTAGCTTTGTCCTCCCCATCTTGTGTTTACTCAATCCGTAACCCTTCGTGCCCCCTAGTGTCCCCAAAATTTCACATTTAACATTTTGATTCACCCCTTTTTAAAATTTTACATTTTGTTTTATTTGAGTCAGTTGTCCTTGGTAAGCTAGACCGCTTAATAAATCCCTAGTTTTTAGTAATTGTTGTGTCTAATTTATTTCTTTCTCTAATTGCTTCAAATTTATCTAGAAGGTTGAAAACACTTTCCAAAAGCCAACACTAAAAATCCCACTTACTCATCTCCCTTAAAAGGTCAAATAATCTAAAGTGTTTTGGCTTATCTCCAATGCAAATCAAGTTCTTCAAACCCCTTTACTTATTTAAAAGTAAGTAGAGTAGTTCCATAAGTCTAAATTATAATACTTAGATAAAAAAAAGAGTTATGAAGTAGCTTTACTTTGATCTTAAAGCTAAGTAAACTAGTTTCAAAAACCTGTTGAGCACTGCCCAAAGTAAATTGGGTTTTTAGAGTTGCTTTACTTGGATAAATTCATAAGTAAAAGTAGTGGATGTTTCTGAACCTAAACTACTCACTGATCTAGAACAACTCAGGTTTGTGAAAAAATTTAATTCAAATACCAAAATCAAGTAAAGCATCTTAAAATTCTTGAAAAAAATCCAAGGGCTTATGTGTCTCTTTTCCATGTGTCCTAATTCATCACTAATCCACTGGCATATTCAAAATTGGGAAAATCCACCTCATTTCCCACCTGGCATCTAAGTTGTTTGATCAAGATGTCACACATGAAAACCTTGAGCTCCATGATTTGAGCCTCTGGAGTATCTTTGATAAAATCCATTTTGACCCATTTTCACTTAAGGTATGAGGATCATCTTCTTATAGTTTTCATAGTTTCATTTTAATCTTTTTATTCTTTTTCTCTTTGCTATTTTCTATCTGCTACCATGAATGTTTTTTTATTCCATTTTATTATTTTGTTTAGTTCTAGATGTTGTTTTTAGGCATGTTTATGATGTTGTAACCTTACACAAATGTTCATAATCACTTAGCATATAATCAAGAATAAAATCCTTTAAATCCTTAAACTTCTTGTAAAAACCTATCAACCAAATCTAATGTCTCCCATCTGGGTTTCCCAATACCTGTTGCTTACTCAGGTTCTCAAACCTAAGTTACTTTCCCTAAGAAACCTCACCCTCAACCAGCATACTATATATGGTTTCCTATTACTCATTACTCACCTAGAGTCCCAACCCTAAGTTACTTCTCTTGAGAAACCCAATCCTTGAATGATTTACTTACTTAGACTTGTAATTAATCATTAATTTTACTTAGGTTTCCTTAAAACAACTCTCCCTAGAAAAACCAAAACCTTAAGCCTAGACAAACACATAAAATACTACTCAACAAGTACCCTTGATTATTTCTCTTAGCCACTTACTTAGGTTTTCTCATTTAATTAACTTGAAAACACAAGACCAAAGTCACAATCTAAGAAAAACCTAAAGTTATCCATACATATTCATTATGACCTACCTGGATTCTTAGATGCTTAATACTTGAGAACTATTTAGACCAACCCAGGATTGTGAAATCCTATTAATTAAATTTTAGTTACTTAATGTTTTCAAGACTTTTAGATACTTAATACCTAAATCTTTCTTAGATGCACTATGGAACAACAAGTTGACTCTTTTTCAAAACTAGTTAAAGCAGCTAATCAACATTGAAGAGCACTCATCAAGTTCTTATAGAATCAATGTCACAGTTAAAAGGATTAGTAAGATCAAAAAAATAAATAGCTAAATTATAAGTACAATCAACATAAATAGAAGTCCCAAAGTTGGCTCTTGAGGAGAATCGAGAGCCAAGCAGGAAAGGAACATAAAAAGTTAAGAAAGCTAAGTCACAAGAGCCCAAGATGAAGTATGAATATAAGGGTTACCCAATCAAGTCATGCATCACCTCTTAGCTAACAGAGATAAGTGATATAGATATGGGGCATGTGTCTATGACTAAAATACTTGAGATATGAAAATCCATAATCAATACTCCACTCACGCAGGTGATGAAAAACAATGGGATTATGCAAGATATAGCTTTATGAATCTCAACTCTACTTCTAGAGTTTATCTTAACATGTGCTAAGTATTAATATTATCTAACTAGGACTATAATAGATGTTGTTGGTAATGTAGTCATAACACTAGATGTTCAAAATCTAAACTACTACTTGAAGATTCCAAAATCATCAAAAGTAATTGATATATCTATGGAAAAGGATAACAAAGAATGGTAGAAAAAAAGAATAGAATACATCAAGATAATGAGCACAAGTTATCTAAAGAAAGTGAATAAAGCATCAATATTTCCAAAGGAAATAGTGAGATTAGACTTTGTTCAAGAAGTGGATAACAATACTCAACTATTGTAAAAAATTAATTGTGAGAAAAATGGCAAGTGTTTCTCAACTTGAATGTATGCATACATTAGAACCATTGATGTGACTAGGAACTCTGCTATGATTGAGTGAACAAGAATGATAAGTTATAACATGGACCAGTAGTTGAATAGTGTATTACATACCTTTTATTTCAAAATCACTTCTTATCTAGTATATGCAGCTGCTTCAAGTGGAGCCTTTTCAAGGCTAAGGATAAAAGGCACACTAGCATCTATACCAATATATGAGTATTATCCTCAGCTACATCTTTCAGAGTAATATAAAAATTATATTGTAGTAAATTATGGATTATTTTATAAACTCATTTGCAAGTTAAATGCAGCCCTAGAGTATAGAAGAGTATTAAATGAAGCATGGGATATAGTTTCACATTTTGGTTGTATTTTCATTTAGTTTTTTAATTCTAAATACATCAAAGTTGAGGGTTTATCAAATGCACTTGTCAAGTTACCAACATACACAAGTTATAAATAGTTTCTCATGGAATTATACAGGTAACTTGTTTAATTGCATGACTTACAATCAAAACCTCACCATCTAGCTATCAATTTTCCTATTTTCATTGGTCATTACCATTACCTAGGCATTTACAAAGCCAAAAATGTGCAAAAATAAATGTACCATCATCACACCCTAACACATTTTGAGTTGAGATCCAAATTTTATTATATAGCGGTGGCTTAAAATATAGTTTATCTAGAATACATGCATATTCCAACACTTGAGGATTTTTGGACTAATTACAGAGATGAATCTGATGTGAGAAGAAGGGACAATAGTAAATTGGCTATTAAATAAATCTATTTGTTTGATCTATACACCATTCCTGAGATATGGAAGATGATGGGATTGTTATTAGTGATGCTTTTCATGCAATAAGAGGGGATAATGCCCTAATTATAGTGATTATTTTTGGCAAAGATCATAATAATACTATTTTTGATAGAACTTTAAATGTTTTGGAAATGACTTCCAATTGAGATGTCAACAATGGCTACTATATGAAATAATTGATGAAGGAGACCACTCGTGTAAGTAAGAAGAGTAAACAAATAGTACAAGAGGAAAGTAGCCAATTGCCTATGAAGAAGCTAAAACTAAAAATAAATGTTGATGATGCCTATTATATGGTAAAATATAAGGATCCAATTCAACCATTAGTTTTCATATCTCCATTGGTCTCTTCTACCGATACTACTTTTCCTACTATTTTCACCATTCCTTCTACTGTCATTTCCATTGCACCCATAGATCCATCAGTACTGATGCAACCCCTAAAGTCTCATGACACTAAACTTCCTAAGAAACCCATTTAAAAGGAGACTCTTCCTCCTCCATATTCTCCACCTACTTCTCCACCTCCCCATCCTTTAATAGAGCAACCCACTATGGAGAATGAACTAGAAAGGGTAACCACCACAGAGGAAAACTCATCATAGGAAGCACTAAATCAAAATAAAAAAGAAGCAGTTGAACCTAAAAAGGAAGGTATGGAATAAGTAGTTGATAAAAAAGTGAAAGAAGTTGAACATGAGAAAGATACAAAATGGGTATCAAAAGAGAGAGAAGTTTGGAAAGAAAAAGAGGTTGAAGTAGTAATAGAGAAAATTGTTGAGAAGCCTAAGGAGAAGGAAGCAGTACTCGATTAAGTGGAAGAGAAAGAAAATGAAGATGATAAGGGGAAAGAATCAAAACTTGGGAAGTAGGTTGAAAAGGAACTAGAAAAAGAAATCCATAAAGAAGCAGAGGCTCAAGAGGTTCTTTCTCAATATCTAGTGGTGAAGAACAACCAACAACACATGATAACTCATTTAGATACCTCCATTAGTATATATTTCACATCTTGGTTGGCCTTGTAGACAAATATAGAATCTAAGAAAGTGATTAATCTTGAGGGGATATACTTCCAATTATTGAAAAATCTTGATAAGAAAGGAAAAAATCCCATGTCTACAAAAGTAACTACAAAGTTGATAATTGAGTCTATAGAGTAGAAGTTTTTAGAGACAGTAGTTCCACCAAAGGAAATGAACAAAGGAGAAGTTACTGAAAGTGACTTAACAATTTCAAAGATACCCCTTGGGGAAGCTATCACTGTAGCCTTGAAGTAAGATATTCAAACCCTCATAAACACTCTCTTTAATAAACTTGATGAAGAGAAGGCTACTAAGGCCAAATTAAAGGAAATAAATGCACAATTATGTGAAAAAATAGATAAAGTTACCAAGTCTATTTTGTAGTAATCTATTATTTTAGGAGATTCAATTGGCTAAGAAGTGATTACTGAAGTAGAATAGACTAGAGATAAATCTAAATCTATGGATAAGTGGAGAGAGAAAATATATCAAACTACTCATAAGTTCTTCCCTAGTGTTGTAGGGGCTCATGATGATATTTTGAAGAAATTGGTAGAGGTAAAGGTAGTAATCAAGGAGATAGAGATTGAAAATAGCATTTCTAAGCTACAACAAAAAACCTTATAAATAACAAGTCATTTGAATGATAAAATTTTGATTGAAGAAAATATTGGTTTTGATGGATCTATAAAGAAGATAAATCAAGAAGAGTACCTATTGTCTTTTCATATGCATATTATACAAATATGAGTGAAGAAATGAATATTTTAGAAGAGGAAGCATGTGATACAAAGACAAATTTGGAGGATTTCCTTTTTGGTCTTACTAGTATCTGGTCTAAAAATGTTTCAAGGATATCTAGGTAGCTATATGAGAAATTAAAATCAATTAATGGACAAAGCTACAACTCCTTTCATAGCTAAGTATAGCAAGGACTTAATCAAATATCAATAAGAAATAAAAACACTTGAACCAAGAATCAAAAGGATAAAATATCATAGTAAAAGATTAGAAAAGGAAATGCTAATATTCAAGATAAAAAGACAATCATTAGATAAATATGATGATGTGACAATAAAGTTGATGATGTATTAGCACATAAAGTATAGAGATAAATGCAGATCAAAAAGTCCATGAGGTGGACTAATTATTGTTGCCCTTCTTTCCAAGTAGTTTCATTTTATTTCTTCCTATTTTCTTTCATCTCATTCATTATATTTGTAAAGTAATTTTTTTAGGAATAAATTGATTTTAAGTAAAGACATTGAATAGAGTTACTTGATGAGGTATATTACTTTGTAAAATTGTAAAACTCAAGTAACTTGGCTAAGAATCCATTACTTGAAGTTATATTATAAAAGTAGATTGCTTCAACAAAATTTGTGCTACATGAAAATTAGTTATATTAAATCCAAATAGAAAGATCATGAAGTGATACATGTCAGTAGTTGTTACATGCCATAGAGGAGAAATCTAAGGAAGATGCCACTCAATGTTCCTTAGCTTTTAGCATAGCACATGAGAATTGGAGAAGTTGACACCTATTTTTTATTGGCATTTATTTTTATATAAACATAAGTGTAGGCATATGTGTATGTGGATGATAATTTTAGGAAGCAAGTGATTGTAACCATTGTATAGGAAATTCTAACAAATATAAAACTTTGTGTTTAGATATCTAGACATTTTTGTATGCATTTTGTTGAAAGTAAATAACAAAGAAATTGGCTTTCTAGAGAACTTTGTCTCTGAGGGAATAATTATGTGAATTATATGAGGATAAAATGGTAATATTTGTGTTATCTATTAATATAAATTTAATTCATTACTTTCTTGATCATTTTCTAAGAAAATTATCACACTTATATGTTTATCTATTTGTACGTATACAATAAACTCTACAAAACTATTTATTGTGAAGTACATTTATATTATTTTTCTAAAGTATTATTAAAATTTATTTAATCTCCAAGATATTTAAAACTCCATTCACATTCCTAAAAACATATGCTTGCTTTCCACAAAATCCCTTTGTTATGTCTCTTGAATGTAGTGATTAAAGTAATACCCCCAACTAGAATAACTTGCACATAATTTATATACCCTGTGAATACCTATAAGTTGTAAGTAATTAGAAATAGATATACATAAATTAATGGGAGAGTAACCATAAAATTAATAGGATTTAATCCCATGATTGCCTAGATATATTTTGATTGCCTGTAAAAAATCTAGCCAATAGTTTCTAGTGACTCTGTTGGGGAATGAAGAGCTAAACTCCCAAAATCTAGAAATAGATTATTCCTTCAAGTTGAGTTTGAAGTAGCTAATTATCAGTGTCCCATATTTTGTGTGTGTTTAAAACTATTTATTTTAAGCATTTCATGCTAAGTCATTTGTACACCTCTAAGTAAACTGTGCCTGTGCTGAAATTACTCCTGATTTTCAAACAAAGACGCATCACTCTTTTTGGATTGTTGTATGTATTTTGCTTAAAAATTTTGTTTACCTTAAATTTATTGCATTTTTATTAACTACCATCCAATTATTTATCTATAAATATAATTACTAAGTGCAATCCTTAAAAGAAATTCTACATCCCAAACTAGCAAATCAACCATTTACCAAAGCAAGGAAAGCTCAAGGCCAAAGAGATGATTTATTTGAGTTCTAAGAGTGGTTAGATTTTATATTTCCTATCCAAACTAGAACATGAAGAGATATTCTCTCACTTGTGAGACAAGCATCAACTCTTATAAGTCAGTTATAGCATAATTCCTTAGGAATAATTCAACTAGCCAATCCACAGCTCCTAATTCTAAGAAGAATGGTGCAACAAATTTCCATCCCTTGGGGTAAAGTAATTAGACCTTTGAACTTGACTCCTATCCATGACTTTATAAAAGGATCTATAAATAATTTTTCAAAGTTAACTAGTGATGAAAAGTAAAATCTAGATGAGCACTTGGTTGTGTTCTTCATAGCATGTGGAGTAATTGGTATCAAATATGAAGATGTATCAGTCAGACTCTCCATTAGGACCTTACATGACTTATATATAAAATGTTTTTAATATTTTTATCTTAGAAATATAGTAATCTAGGCTACCATGCATGAGTAATTTGATAAGAGGTTCAGGGATGCTAAAGATTACATATACTACTTACACAACTAACTCAGCTCAAAAAGGAACCACATGAGCACATGTGTGATTTTATGCCAAGTTCAATAGATTTCTCTAAAAAATTTATCAATCTAAATTCCCTACTTAAGATAATCAAAAGTGTTTCTTCATCAACACCTAGTTACCATAAGTTAGTTATCAGCTATGAAGAGCTTGAACAATTGATTTAGTAGTAACTCAAAATTTTGATACAGAGGTTAAGAATGATTTGATAATGGCCAAAAAAATCAAGAAAATAACTTCTAAGGTAGACTCTTGTATTACAAGCACCTCACAAACTATTGATCCCCTACTGTAGAAGGTGGATAATGATTTGCTTCAAGTCAAAAGAAAAATTTATTAGGGTACTCATGCTGCTCTAACTAAGAATGCACGTACGCAAAAATGTAATAACAACATAACATGAAATATATTACTGGTCCTACTCAAAGATTGGCAATTAAATATTCTCCCAAAAAAATGTTGAGATGAGTGGGGAAGAATAGATGATTGAAGACACTCATCAACGTCTTGTTGATGAAGATGAGTATTTGGATCCTACTAGTGACTATAACATCAGTTACCTAGAATAAAAATCTAAAAGTGATTATGAATAATCATTTGAATAAGACCATATTCATTCCTTTATAGTGTTTATAATGTCATAGGCTTAACAAGCTAGTGAGAAATCTTATAAAGAAAAAGAGAAAGAGAAAGGAGATCCTACAGTAGATGTAAGTATTATTAAGAGTGGTAGTCCTATACCTTCTTATTTTTCTCTTAAAGATAAGTCTACAACTTCTTCCTCTCAGAGTCATAAGCAAATAACTCATGCTATTGAAGCTATTATTATTCCCTCTTTTAACATAATTGACCATATAAAGAAAACCAAAATTTAATTGTCAAAAATTGAGTACTTGAGATCTTATCCAAATCAACTAAATAGATTAGTTAAGTATGTTCAAATCAAAGGGTTAAATAATTTATTCAATGCCTTTAAAGGTATCTTTCCTAATCCCAAACATTTTCATTCCCAAAATAATGTTACTACTACTTCACCCACTCCTACTCATACATCTGAAAGATAGAGCCATTTTATGTCTCTCTTTTGATTAATGGTTTTAAGCTAAGCAACTACATTCTAAAATTTAGAGCTTCACATAATGCAATTATAACCAAGGTTTTTGATGACCTTGATCTCAATTTGACTAACAATATGTAGGTATTACTAAATGAAGAGACAAGTTCCCTTGATTAGATAGATCAAGGATGTTCAAGCTATTTTAGTAGCTTTCCCAAATAAAAGATTAAAAATGACAATTATAGTAGCATATATTCCTATCTCTTATAAAATGATAACTAAGTAAAAAAAATTGTAATGATCTAGGTGGTGAAGTAAAAATGGATTGGTCATGTGCTCACATTCCAATCAAAGGAGTGAATTAGAGACTCAAGCTGGAAAAGAAGTCCAAATACAAAGTTTCCAAATATGATGACTCAAGGTCACACATTCATTTTTAAGAATCCTACCATGGATTTTACTACCTAAAAATAGGCAATGAGACCCAAGAACAAGTGCAAGAATAAGAATAAGAATATGATAAGATATAGATGCTAGAGTTTAATGGTAGTTATAGTTTCCTTTGTTTAGGTACAAGGGTTGTATTAGTATCACCTAAAGGCAAAGTATTTCCATACTATTAAAAACTCATGTTTGAGGATACTAATAAAATAACTAAATATGAGACACTCTTATTGGGACTTCAACAATTAAAGGAAAAGGGAGTAAGACATCTTAAAGTATAAGGGAATGTTGAATTGATAGTGAGATAGAATAGAGGTTAGTACTAGGTGAAGAAAGACAAGTTGAAATAATATCATGACACTCAAATTTGTTGCTTTCTTGATCAACTTAGGTCTTTAAGATCAAAAATCCAGGGCTAACTCAATTGTTGTTATTACATCTCTACTCAGACTAGAATAATATCCATCACTTTTTAAAGAAGGTAACTATAAACTATAGATGGTATATTGTCCAAAGGTCCTAGACAATGTTGAACAGTGGCATGTTTTCAATAATGACAAATAGATAGCTATGTTTGGTGAGTAATAAGACAACTTTAAGGGTATGTACTTTGAAGGAAGTAGTTCATATCCAGGTGAGACAATAAGTATCATATAAACTAAACTTAGTCATAATTGAGATATAATTTAGATGAATGTAAATAAAATTACTAAAGGGTTAGTCTCTTTAGAGGAAATATTTGACAAGCATGATAAATTTTTGAAGAAAAAGAAAGAATATGGAGATAGTTCTTCTTCAAAAGTTTGGTAAGTTAACCTAGGAAATGAAGAAGAGCCTAATATGGTCAACATTAACAAGTGTTTCTCTCAAGAAGAAAAATAAGAACTCATCAAGCTTCTCTCAAATTATATTGATGTGTTTGTTTGGCCCTGCAAAGACCTAAAATCCTTCCAACCAGATGAGGTGTAACACTATATTCCACTCCATCCAGAGGTGAAGCCCTTTAAGAAGAAGTTATGTCACCATAACCCAACTATTTTAAGTACTATTTATGTTTAAATAAATAATATTTTTGACTATAAAATTATCTATCTAATCCATCATTTACAATGGTTAGTAAATATTAGTCTAGTGAGAAATAAAAATGGGGAAATACACTTATGTGTTGATATTTGTAATCTAAATCAATCCTCTCTAAAAGATATTACCCATTAGGGATAACACCTTGTAATTAGTTACAAGTTAATATATGTTATACATGTTGGATGGATTTTTAGGATACAACCAGATAAAAGTAGTTGAGGAGGATCAATAAAAAACAACTTTCATGACACCATAGGGGACATTTGGTTATCAAAATATGCCTTTTAGTCTTATAAACATTGGATCAAATTTTCATTAGGTAATAGATTTATCATTTTCTAATTTAAAGAATAAAAGTATTATGGTATACCTTGATGATTTAACAGTCTTATCCAAAAAGAGACGTAATCACATTGTCGATCTAGAAGAAGTTCTTATCCATTATAGGAGACATGGGATTTTTTTGAATCCTAGGAAATCAATGTTTGTCATGGCCGAAGGAAAGTTTTTTGGTTACATAGTGTCAAAAGAGGGGGAAAAAATTGATCTAGAGTGAGTCAAACTATTAAGAGTTTTCTTATGCATACATCTAAGAAAGGAGTAGACTTATTTTTTGGTAAGATCATTTTTCCTTAGAATATTCATACCTAATATTTTTGAATTAACATGTCGCATCTCTAATATGATGAAGAAAAATTAAGACTTCAAATGGAATGCTAAAGTAAAGTTAAAATTTAAAATAATTAAGGTAGCTATAACTGAAGCCCCATTGTTGGTTTACCCTAATTTCAATAAAGAATTCATTATTTATTGTTATTCCTCTAAACATACCATGACATCTATATTTTTGTGAAATAATGATAGAGGAATGGAATTTCCTATAGATTTCATGAGCCAATCACTAAAAAGCTCAGAACTAAAGTATTCATAGATGGATAACTAGGCCTTTACTATATTCAAAGCATGTAAAGTTTTTATATATTACATTTCATCTTCACATACTAAAGTTTATGTACTCGATATTGTAGTGAAGTTTATTCTAACATAGTAGGAGCTATGATTACTGAGAGTTACTTGGGTAGATAAAGTACAAAAGTTTGATCTTGATATCAAACCTACAAATATAGTAAGAGGAAGAGGCTTATTCTAATTGATGATAGAAAGGAAACCTGATGATACAATTGCAACAACATCTTAACTCCAAGTTGAATGGGATGGAGAATTGCCTATGGTGATTTTATTGATATTATAGATGAGTGGTACAACAAGATTTCCTACTTCCTAACTTATGGAGAATTCCCAATAGATCTGACACATAAGGAAAAGTACACCATTAAGTTTAAGTCAAAGGATTATGTCCTTTTGGATAATGGTTTATACAAAAGAGGAATTGATGGTGTTTTCCTTCACTATGTGGAAAAACAACAACAAGTAAGAATACTAGATTAGTTTCATGATAAAGTGTGTGGAGGTCACTTCTTAGCTAAAATCACATCACATATTATCTTAAGAGAAATGTATTTCTAGCCTAATCTATTTCAATATGCTCTATATTGGGTTTGTAAGTGTTAGGTATGTTAGCATTTTGTAGGATGACTCAAGTTTCCAGCCTTGCCTCTAAAACTAGTGGTTATTAATGAACCTTTTCATCAATGGGGCATGGATTTTATTGGTATGTTAAACTCTTGTTCAAGTACTAGATATTATAATGTTTTGACTGCTACTGATTATTTCAGAAAATGTGAATAAGCCATTCCTATGAAACATGCCACTTTTGAGGTTATGTGTGACTTCATGAAAGTTAATATTGTAGTAAGGTTTAGTGTACCACATAAGATTGTAATAAACAATGTATCCAAATTTTCTTCTATAGAATTAACTAAATTTTGTTACTCATATGGAATATACTTGGTTCATTCTTTAAATCACTCTCCTTAGGGAAATGGTCTAGCTAAATCAAGTAACAAGAACTTGATGACCATCATTTGTAAGCTGGTGGATAATAATCAATTAACTTGGCATAAGAAGTTATTTGATGCACTATGGGTTGATATGATCACCCCAAAGAAAGCCATAAATATGTCTCCTTTTTAGTTTCTATATTGAATAAATGTTGAGATACCAATAAACATAGAGTTTCATGCTTTGTAATTTTCCAAGGCCATTGAAGATGTTACATAACAAGATTCACTAGATAAGAGAATCATGTTTCTCACTGAACTACAAGAGGTTCATGTTCAAGTTGTTGATGGACTGGATAATCATAAAATGAAAGTAAATAATATCTTTGATAAAAATTATCAAGACAAATAATTTGAATTTGGTGATTTGGTGCTCTTGTGGGTTAAACATAATGAATAAAATGGAAAAATGGCAAATTTGACTCTTTGTGAAAAGGGTCCTTTACTATAAAAAACATTGTTGGGAAAGGTAGTTTCATCCTAGCTCATCATGATGTGATTGAACTGACACTACCATTTAATAGGTAACACTTGAATCTCTACAAGAATTGAGTAACAAGATAACACTTATATGTATATAAATAAGGTTTTTAGTATTTCTTTTGGTTTTGTTTTTGATTTTGTGTTTTTTGCTTATTTTATGTTTTTGTGATCGATTTTTTTTAAAGACTCCATGCCCAATGGAGAAGATTCAAAACCAAAGATAATGAGATCTCACCCTTATTTATTTCTCATTGATTGAAAGAAATATGTCCCTAGTTGAATCTAACTAGTGTCCCCAAAATTTCACATTTAACATTTTGAGGTACACCTTTTTAAAATTTTACATTTTTTGTTATTTGAGTTATTTGTCCTTATTAAGCTAGTCTTGTGAATAAAGCATTAGTTTTTAGTATTTTTTGTGTTTGATTGATTTTTTTATTTAATTTATTCAAATTAATCTAGGAGATTAAAAACTCCTACCAAAATCCAACACTAAAAACCCCACTTACTTATCTCCCTCAGAAGGTCAAAGAAAATAAAGTGTTTTGGCTTATTTCTAATGAAAATTGGGTTCTCTAAATTTATTTACTTATTTAAAAGTAAGTAGAGTAGTTCCGTATGTCTCATTTATACTGCTTAGTTCAAACTAGAGTTATCAAGTAGCTTTAATTTGATCTTAAAGCTAGGTAAAGTAGTTTTAAAAACCTGTTGAGCACTATCCAAAGTAAATCAAGTTTTTGGAGTTACTTTACTTGGATAAACTCACAAGTAAAAGTAGTGGAGGTTTTTGAACCTAAACTACTCATTGACCTAAACCAAATCAATTTTGTGAAAGAAATTAACTTCAAATACCAAAATAAATCAAAGTAACTTGAAAATCCAAGGGCTTACATGTCTCTTTATCACATGTCCCATTTCATAATTAATTCATTGGCATATATAAAATTAGGAAAAGCCACCTCATTTCCCACCTGGCATCCAATTTATTTGATCAAGCTGTCACATCTGCTAACCTTAAGATGCATGATTTGAGGCTATAGAGCATATTTGATCAAATCCATTTTAAGCCATTTGAACTTAAGGTATGAGGATCATCTTCTTATAGTTTTCATATTTTTGTTCTAATCATTTTATTCTTTTTCTCTTAGTTATTTTCTATCCACTACCATGAATATTTTTTGCTTCCATTTTCTTGTTTTGTTTAGTTTTGACTATTGTTTTTATGCATGTTTATGATGTTGTAACCCTATGTGAATGTTCATAATCATTTATAATATAATCAAGAATAAAATCATTCAAATCCTCAAAATTCTTGAAAAAACCTAGTAGGCAAACCTAATGCCTCCCATCCAAGTTTTGCAATACCTATTGCTTACTCAGTTTCTTGAACCTAAGTTACTAACCCTATAAAAGTTTACACTCAAGTACCTTAATAACTTGAGTTTCATATTAATAATTTCACACCTAGAGTCCTAACCCTAAGTTACTAATCTTGAGAAACCTAATCCTCAAATGCTTTGCTTTTTTAGGGTTGCAATTACTCATTACTTTTACTTGGGTTTCCTTAACATAGTAACCCTCACTAACAAACCCAAAGTCTTGAGCATCAATAAACCCATAAAATAGTACTCAATAAGTACCTATATTTATTTATGTTAGCTACTTACTTGGGTTTTCTCATTTGAGTAACTTGATAATACAAGACTAAAGTCACAAGCCAAGAAAAACCTGAAGTTTTCCATACATATTCCTTGTGACCTACCCAAATTCTTAGATGATTAAGACTTGATCATTATTCAAACCAGCATAGGGTTGTGAGACCCTATTAATTAAATTTTAGTTACTTAATGTTTTCAAGACTTTCAACTACTTAAGACATAAAGCTTGCTTAGATGTACTATAATAACAACAAGTTGACTCTTTTTCAAAACTAGTTAGAGTAGTTAATCAACATTGAAGATAACTCATCAAGTTCTTATAGGATAATTTACAATCAATGTCAGGGTTAGAAGGATCATTAAGATCAAAATAAAAAATAGCTAAATTAGAAGTGCAAGCAACATAAATAGAAGAAGTCCTAAAGTTGGCACTTGAGGAGACTCTGGAGATAAGCAGGAAAGGAAAAGTAAAAGTTAAGAAAGCTAAGTCACAAGAACCCAAGATTAAGTATGAGTATAAGGGTTAACAAATAAATTCATGCATCATCTCCAAGATAATTGAGACAAGTGATATAGATATGGGGCATGTGTCTATGACTAAATTACTAGAGATATCAAAAGCCATTATCAAGACTCCACTCATGTAGCCCATGACAAACAATGGGATTATACAAGCTAAAGCTTTAAAAATCTCAACTCAACTCCTAGAGTTTATCTTAACATGTGTTAAGTATTAATATTCTCTAACTAGGACAATAAGAGATGTTGTTGGTAACATAGTCATAAGACTAGATGTTCAAAATCTGAACTACTAATTCAATATTACAACATCATCAAAAGTAATTGATATATCTATGCAAAAGGCTAAAAAATAATGGGAGACAAAACTATTAGAATGCATCAAGATAATGAACACTATTTGTCTAAATAAAATGAAATAATAATTAAGATTTTTGAAGAAAATAGTGAGATCATACTTTGTTCAAGAAGTGGATGACATTACTCAACTATTGTGCAAAATCAATGGTGAGAAAAATGCAATGTGTTTCTCAACTTGGATGTATGCATACATTAGAACCATTGATGTGACCATAATATTTGTTATGATTGTGAGGGTAAGAATGATAAGTGATAACATGGACTAGTATTTTAATAGTGTATTATAGACCTTTCATTTAAAAATGGCTTATTATCTAGTGTATGTAGCTTCTTCAAGTGGAGCCTTTTCAAGGCTAATGACAAAAGGCACACTAACATCTATGTCAATATATGATTATTATCCTTAGATCATCCTTTTATAGTACTAAAAACTTTATATTGTAGTAAATGATGGATTATTTTTTGAACTCATTTACAAGTTAAATGTAGCCCTGAAGCATAGAAGAGTATCAGATGAAGCATGGTATATAGTTTCATAGTTTGGTTGTATATTCATTTAGTTTATTTATTTTACATACATCAGTGTTGGGGGTTTCTCAAATGCACCTGTCAAGTTACAAAGATACCCATGTGATAAATATATTCTCATGGAATTATGAAGGCAACTTTTTGAACTACATGACTTACAGTTAAAATATCACTATCTAACTATCAAATTTCCTATTGTCATTGGTCATTAACATTGACCAAGCATTTAAAAAGCTAAGAATGTGTAAAAATAAATGTACCATCATTACACCCAAACACATTTTGAGTCCATATCTAATTTTGATTTTAGAGGGATGGATCAAAATATTGTTTCTCTAGAATACATGCATATTCTAGCACTTGAGTATTTTTGGATTGATTGCAAATATGAATTTGATGTGAGAAAAAGGGTTAATAGTAAATTAAATATTGATAATATCCATGCTTTTTATTTGGCCACCATTCCTAAGGATATGGAAGATGATGGGATTGTTACTAGTGATAGTTTTCATGCAATAGGAGGGGTAATGCCCTAATTCTAGTGATTATTTTTGGCAAAGATCATGATAAGACTATTTTTGACAAAAACCCAAATGTTTTGGAAATGCATTCCACTAGGATTCTCAACAAAGGCTATTGTTTGAAAGAGTTTATGAAGAAGACCACATGTGTAAGTCAAAATAGGAAAGAAATAGTACAAGGGGAAAGTAGCCAAGTGCCCATGAAGAAGCCAAAACTAAAATGAAATGTTGATGACACATATTCTATGGTAAAAGATAAGGAGCCAATTCAACCATTAGTTTCCACATCTCCATGGTCTCTTCTACTGATACTAGTATTCCTACTATTTCCACCATTATTTCTATTCCCATATCCATATCACCAATAGATCCATTAATACTGATGCTACCCATAAAGACTCATGGCCCCAAACCTCCTAAGAAACCCATTCAAAAGGAGGCTCTTCATCTTCCATCTTCTCCAATACTTCTCCACATCCCCCTCCTTTAATAGAGCAACCCACCATGGAGAATGAACTAGAAAGAGTAACCACTAGAGAGGAAACCTCATCATAGGAAGCACTAAAGAAAAAACAAAAGGAAGAAACTAAAGTTGAAAAGGAAGCTATAGAAGAAGTAGTTATTGAAAAATTTAAAGAATTTGAACATGAGAAGGAGGTAGAAGGGGAAAAAAAAGAGAGAGAAGCTAAGAAAGAAAAAGAGATTGAAGTAGTAATAGATAAAATTGTTGAGAATCCCAAGGAGAAAGAAGTAGAGATTGATGAAGTGGTAGAGAAAGAAAAGGAAGATGATAAGGGGAAAGAATCAAAAGTTGAGAATTAAGTTGAAAAGGAACTAGAAAAATAAATCAATTAATAAATAGAGGCTCATGAGGTTCCTTCTCAATAGCTAGTGGTGAATAACAACTAGTAGCAAATGATAACTCATTCAAACACCTCCAATAGTATAGACTTATCATCTTGGTTGGCCTTACAGACAACTCCAAATATAAGGAAGTGATTAATATTTAGGAGATAGACTTTCAATTATTGAAAAGTATTTATAAGAAAGGAAAGAATCCCAATTTTGAAAAAATAACTTTAAAGTTGATAATTGAGTCTACAGTGTAGAAATTTGTAGAGATAACAGTTCTACCATAAGGAATGAGCAAAAGAAAAGTCATTGAAAGTGACTTAACAATTTCAAAGATACCCCTTGGGGAATTTAACACTAAGGGCTTGAAACAAGATACTCAAACCTTGATAAACACTCTCTTTAAAAAACTTGATGAAGAGAAGGTTACTAAGGCCAAATTGAAGGAACAAAATGCATAATTATGTCAAATAATAGCTAAATTTTCTAGTTATATCCTATAGCAATCTATTATTTCAAGAGATTGAATTGGCAAAGAACTGATTATTGAAGTAGAAGAGACTAGACATAAAGCTAAAGCTATTGTTAAGTGCATATAAAAAATATATCAAACTCCTCAAAATATCTTCCCTAGTGTTCTACATGCTCATGATGATATTTTGAAGAAATTGGTAGAGGTAAATGTAGTAATGAAGGATATAGAGATTGAAAATGGCATTTTTGAGCTATAATGGGAAATATTTAAAACAATAAATGATTTGAATGAGAAAATTTTGATTGAGGAAAAGATTGCTCTTGACTTATATGTAAAGAAGATAAAGCAATATGAGTACCTACTATATTTTTGTATGCATATTCTAAAAGTAATTAATGAAATAATGAAAATTTTAGAAGAGGAAGCACAAGATACAAAGACAAATCTAGAGGATTACCTTTTTGGTCTTACTAGTATCTGGTCTGACAATGTTCCAAGGACATCTGAGCAACTATATGAGTAATTCAAGTGACTAATGGACAAAGCTACAACTCTATTCACAACCAAGTCTATTAAGGAGTTAATCAAATATCAATAGGAAATAAAAAGACTTAAACCAAGAATCCAAAGGATAAAATCTTGTAGTAGAAGATTAGAAAAAGAAACTCTAAGATTTGAGATAGAAAGACAATCATTAGCTAAATCTAATGATATGGTAATACAACTGACGATGTCTCAACACATCAAGTATAAAGAAAAATGCAGATCAAAAGTTGATGAAGTGTAATAATTATTATTTCCCTTCATTCTAAGTAGTTTCATTTTCCTTCTTCATATTTTCTTTCATCCTATTCATTCTATTTGTAAAGTAACTTTGTTGAGAAGAAATTACTTTTAAGTAAAGACATTTAATAGAGTTACTTGAAAAGGTATATATTAGTGTAGGTTTTTATTTTTCCCTATTTATTAATTAGAGAAATTATATTTCTTATGCATACTTGGAGTTTTCCTACATATGTGGGATAGGCTAGCTTATGTGGAGGTGTGTGTCATAGATGTGTCATAGGTGTCATAAGTAACTCCCTTGATGGGAGTTACTTCTCTATTCTTAGCACCTTGTCACCACTTTTCATGGAGGAGTTACAGTCTATTCTTGGGGTGTCTTGTCCACCTTTTATGGAGGAGTTACTTATGTACTATCATATTTGTATTCCTCACTTTGGCCATCTCATGCTAATCAGATTTTGGTTTTCTCCATTTTTTCTTGTGCAATTTATCTTGTGTTATTTTTAAATTATTTTAGCATCTATGTGGTGTGCACTTGATTTAACTTATGTGATCACGTCTCCATTACACTTTCATTATCCAGATTCTGGCAATAACTCTGATATGGTATCAGAGAAAGAATCATAATCACGTGTCTGGTTATGCTTTTAGTTTATTTTGAAATCAAGAGGAGTGGAGTTCTCTTTGTTTTTTATTTTATTTTCTATATTTGATCTAAAATTATATATATATATATATATATATATATATATCATTTCTGGTATCATTTTCTTGGAAATCCTTAGCCTTTGGGTGTCTTGGTTGTCTTAACTTTAGGGGCTGGTTCATATGTTTCTCTTCTTGGGTGCCATTATTGTGTGGAGTAGGAGAGGGAGGAGTAGCAACTCCAAATAGTAGTCCTTGCACCCTTCTACAACCAAGCTTCTGTGCCTAGCTTCTGGCCTTTACTTATGCCATGCCAAGCTTTAGTAATAGCATCCTTTCCAACAGCTGACTAGGCCATACGGTGCACACTTCTGTTGTTATCCTTTAACACTCCATGCCAAACTTTAGGTCTGCACCAAAGTCTGTTGTTTATTTTCTTCTTTTGCCACTCCATCAGCTGTACATCATCCAACAAAGTCAGCAAATCAGGACTATGCCTTATTTTTGGTGAGATTTTTTCCATTTTTGCTATTATTCTTCTATCAAGGTGCCATCAGGCCATATGTCCAACAAGTCTACATATTTGTTTTGTCTTTTCTGCTAAAATCTAGACTGTGTTTTCTTTTTGGCACCCCTTCCTTACTTGGCGTCCCATGTGGACCCTTAGATGCTTGGCCAACAGTTCAATTCTATCTTTGCTTAAATATTTTTATTTAAAATTAACTTGTTAAAACAAAAATTAGTCAATTTAACTGCACATTCAATTTTATAGATAATTTTGTAATTTGGGGTTTTCATTTATAAATTGTATCTTCACCTGTCAAAGACGAAGGGTGAGGCTCAGGTTGGCAGGAGGCCAATTCCCCCTCACACAAACCTCCTTTGGATTTTGCATTCCATGTTGAATCTAACAAGTGGTTGGAAAGCCACTTTATCTCTCAAAATAGGCATTTTTTTAATGTTTTAGTGCTTTTTTTGCCAAAACACTAGTTTACGAGAAAATTGAACCTTTAATATATTGTAAATGGTAGCTCGGGTTTGGGTGCCATTTTTTGCAAAAGTGTTTGTAATTCAATTATCTATAGTGTAGGCTTGTTATTTGTCAAATATGAACTAGTTTATAAAATTCCAAAAATTTGGGTCTCTCGAGACGCATTTTCAACTAAGTCCAATGTCTTATTTCCTTTAGTCTTGCACTGATTACTCTAAGACACATTCTTAGCTGAGTCTGACATCTTTTGAGCATACACTTGTATATTTGAGGGGGGGCTCAATATTTTAGGGGGGGTGTGATTGCTTTTCAAAACTTGTAAAATATTTGCTTTCATTCTCCTTTTTGCATAATTTCACAACTTGCAATTAGCACGATTTCACCTAAATTTAGCTAAAAAATGGATTCTTTACAACTTAAACCCCTAACACCCTTCAACTATCATGAATGGAAGGTTAAAATGTTAATCATTCTTAGAAGAAAAGGGTTGTATAGGATCACCATGGGTACTAAAGTAGAACCTAACACTGATGTTAAAAAGGTCAAGTGGTAAAACCATAGTGATAAAGCCTATAAATTACTGAGCTTGTCTATGTCTCCAGAACTTCTCTTCCATTTAGAATCCTCCCAAACTCTTAATGACATATGGGACACCTCAGAAAATTTATTTGGGAAGCTTGATGAGATGAGAGGTCATGAGCTTGAAAATGAACTCATAAGTCTAAGTCCTAGCAACTTTGAAACCCTACAAGACTTCTTCACTAAGTTTAAGGCCCTTCGATTGAAATTGAAAGAATGTAGGATAGAGAAGAAAGATGATCAACTCATACTTTCTATTCTCACAAAGTTAGGTCCAAGTTATTTAGTCCTTGTCTCCATTTTCCATGCATAAAAAGTGTCATTGGCACTACATGGAAAATGCCTTCTTTGGATTCATTCATTGGCGACTTAACTAAGGAACAACATAAACTAATTCAAATGGGCACAATGAAGTCTAATCAACCCCAAGATTTGATATCTGGAAATGGTAAGGATAAGACTTCAACAAAGGAGAAGCAGAAAAAGAACAAGGACCAGGAGAAGAAGAAAAAAAACAACAATCCTACTAAAAACAAAATTGAGACTTCCTCTTCCAATGCTAAACCTAAGAAGGAGAAGGTTAAGTGTGCCTATTGTAAAAAGATAGGGCATGATGAACACAAATGCATGAAGAAATAAATAGATCACCTAACTCATCTTCTAGAGAAGAACAACATAGGTGTTCCTGAGTCCATCAAGCATAATTCATCTACCCAAGATTCTACCAAGGCAAAAGGCAAGGGTAAGGAGAAAGAAAAGGGCAAGGCCCTTGTAACTACATCAGCTTCTACATCTTCATGGGTCATTGACTCGGGTGCTTCTCACCACATGGGATCTTCACTAGTTGAGTTTTCATCTTTAGAGCCTTGTAGCATGACTTGAATTAGTTTGGGTGATAACATATCAATTTTTCTTGCAGGGAGAGGGTCATTTGAAATGGAAGGAGGAACATTCAATAATGTTCTAAGTGTTCCTTCTCTTTCAACTAATCTCCTATCAATGTACCAAATCACTCACATTGGTCGGGGTATGAGAGTTGAGTTTTCACCAAATTTAGTGGCTATCAGGGAGTTGCATAGTGATACTATAGTGGCAGTGGGTAGGGCAAATCACCAAGCAAGGTTATACACCTTCTCAAATTTTTCATTAGATTCTTCTCTAACAACATGGATGACTCATTCAGATGGAGTTATAAAATTGTGGCATGAGTGGTTTGGCCACCTTAACTACTTCTACCTTGAGCAACTTTGAAAAAATGACATGGTCATTGGCTTGTCTCGTGTCCAATTCTCAAATGGAATTTGTGAGGGGTGTTCCCTTGGGAAGCATCCCAAAGCAAAATTTGACAAAGTCAAAGCTTGGAGGGCTTCACAATCTTTGGAGTTAGTCCACAGTGATGTATCAGGACCCTTTCCCAAACCATCTTTCACAAAGGCCAAGTACATCCTCACTTTCATTAATAATTTCTCTAGGTACACTTGGATATATTTTCTCAAACAAAAGTCTGAAGTGTTTGAAAATTTTCTAGACTTCAAGGCTCTTGTTGAGAAACAGAGTGAGAAATCCATCAAGGTTCTTCGAATTGATAATGGAGGGGAGTATGTCAGCATTAGGTTTGAGCAATTTTACACCATAGAGGGGATTGATTTGCAGTACACAATCACTTACAATCCTTCATAAAATGGGATTACAGAATGCAAGAATAGGTTCTTGAAAGAGATGGGTAGCTATATGATTCACTCCAAATCCTTAGCACCACAGTACTAGGCTGAAGTCATCAATTGTGCTTGCTACATTCAAAATAGGGTTCCTCACAAAGCTTTGAAGGGATAACACCCTTTGAAGCTTGGCATAAAAGGAAACTTGATGTTGAGCACCTTAGATTTTTTAGATCCCCAACCATGGCCCACATTTTGAAGAAAAAATTTAAAGCTATGGAATGTCAGTCTAAGCCTTGCATCTTTGTAGGATATTTGGATGGTATTAAGGGATATCACCTTCTAGATCTATTCCTTCATGAGTTGTTCATCGAGAGAAGTGTCCATTTTTAGGAGAGTCCTAGAGACTCAACACTTGACACTTCTTCTCCCTCATCAGATCTACTTCTTCATGATGATTTCTCATCAAATTTAGATCAGCCATAGTACGTTCTTAAGCCAGAGCATCTTCTTCTTCAAGTTTAGATAGTGAAGATCGTGATGCAGAGTCATCCACCTCTAGTCAATCAAAGGATGAGGAGTTAGCACCTGACTCACCCACTTTTGGGCCACTTTGGGCTAGATAGACATTTGAGAGTGTTGGCACTTGGGTAGGAGATCCCACAGATGATAGACGTACTAGGGGGGATTTTTAGAGAGATCCACATGCCTTCTTTGCTTCAATTTTAGATCCACAAACTTTTTGAGAGGCATTTGGGGTACCTGAGTGGGATAGTGCTATGGAGGAAGAATATTCATCCTTAATCAAAAATCACACTTGGGATTTGACTTCAATTCCTAAGGGAAGAAAGATGGTTTGATGTAGGTGGATATATCAGACCAAGTTTGCAGCAGATGGGTTGGTTGATAAGTACAAGGTATGATTGGTTATCAAGGGTTTCTCATAGGTGGTAGGCATTGACTACTCAAAGACCTTTACACTCATTAAAAGATGACTTCTATTTGACTTACCTTGGTTATTTCTGTAACACATGGTTGGGATGTGCATTAGATGGATGTGAAGAGTGCCTTTCTTCATGGAGATCTAGAGGAGGAGATCTACATGGAGCAGCCACCAGGATTTGTTTAGGATTCTTCATTAGTATGTAGACTTAAGAAATCTATCTATGGCCTCAAATAGGCCCCTCAGGCTTGGTATGCCAAGATGGATTCCTTCCTTCTCACAATAGGTTTCACTAGGTGCCATTTTGATCCCAATGTCTACTTTTTATGGCAAGATGATTCACTCTTGATTTTGGTTCTATATGTTGATGACCTTTTGATCACTAAGAGTTCTTCATCGGCTATTGTAGTGGTGAAGGCATCTCTCTAGGATAAATTTGACATGATAGAAATGGGTTTGTTACACTACTTCCTTGGCATCGAGATCTCACAGTCAGATTTAGGTATTTCTCTTACACAACCTAAGTATGATCTTGACTTATTGGCTCGGTTTCACATGGCTGATTGCAAGCCATATTTGACTCCCTTTATATTAGGAGTCAAGATTGAGGCTAATTATTATTCACCATTGGTTGATGCCACTCAGTATCGACAACTTGTTGGTAGTCTCATCTACTTGACTCACACCAAGCCTGACACATCATATACAGTGGGACTTGTCTCTAAATTCATGTAGGAACCTCATGAGCTGCATTGGAAAGTAGCTAAGAGGATCTTGCATTACATACAGGGTTCACATAGATATGGGATTCATTACAAACTTGGCATAGAGGTTAAATTGGTTAGATATATAGATTTGGACTAGGCTAGCGATTCACAAACTCGTAAGTCCACTTTTGGTTATAGTTTCTCTCTAGGTTCTGGTCCTATCAGTTGGTCTAGCAAGAAACAAAATGCTATTGATATATCATCCATAGTGGTAGAGTACAGGGGAGCTATTAATGAAGCTACTGAGGCTATATGGCTTTAGGGGATACTTTTTGAGTTTGGCATTCCTAACAGGTAGCCCATCATCATTTATTATGACAACCATAGCACCATTTAGATTTTTAAGAATCTAGTTCAACACCAGTAGACCAAGAACATAGAGATTCACATGTATTTCATTCGGGAGCTTATTCATAGTTAGGTCATTAACTTGATATTTTGCCAGTCTTCAAAGTAGGTTGTAGACATCTTCACCAAACCTTTCACTGAGAGCAAGTTCATTCATCTATGAGCTCTTCTTGGGGTGTGGTCTACATCTGTAGCAGCATCATCTTTAGGGGGGCCTTCTAGCCTCTTCTTTCTTTTATGTCTCTCTTTTTTTGGGGGGGGAGTTTTTTCCTACGGGTTTTCTCCTTTTCTCTATCTTATGGGAGATTACATTTGTACATGGGTACCTCATCAGGCCTAGTTGCTAGGACCCATCTTATATTTCCTCACTGCCCACCTAAGCTATGCTTATGGGGGGGTATTAGTGTAGGTTTTTATTTTTCCCTATTTATTAATTAGGGAAATTGTATTTCTTATGCATACTTGGAGTTTTCCTACATTTGTGGGATAGGCTAGCTTATGTGGTGTGTGTCATAGATGTCTCATAGGTGTCATAAGAATGTCATAAGTAACTCCCTTGATGTGAGTTACTTCTCTATTCTTATCACCTTGTCACCACCTTTCATGGAGGAGTTACAGTCTATTCTTGGGGTGCCTTGTCCACCTTTTGTGGAGGAGTTACTTATTTACACTCCTATTTGTATTCCTCACTTTAGCCATCTCATGCTAATCAAATTTTGGTTTTCTCCATTTCGTCTTATGAAATTTATCTTCTTGTGTTATTTTCAAATTGCTTTAGCATCTATGTGGTGTGCACTTCCTTCAACTCATGTGATCATGTCTCCATTGCACTCACATTATCCAGATTTTGGCAACAACTCCGATAGTATATTACTTTATAAACTTGTAAAACTTGTGTAACTTGGCTAAAATACCATTATTTGAAGTTATCTTGTAAAATTAAATTACTTTAGTGAACTTTGTGCTACATGTAAAGTAGTTATATTCAATCTAAATAGCAAGATCATGAAGCACTACATATAAGTAGTTGTTACATGCCATAGAGAATAAATCTAAGTAAGATGCTACTCAACGGTCCTTAGCTTTTATCATAGCACATGGTAATTGGATAAGTTGACTCCTATTTATTATTGGCATCTATTTTTTGTATAGATATAAGTGCAAGACGACATGCTTATGGATGATAATTTTTAGAAGCAAACAATTGTAACCATTGTATGGGAGAGTTTAATCAATTTAAAACTTTGTGTTTAGATATTTGGAAATTTTTGTATGAATTTTATTGAAAGTGAATAAGAAGAAATTTAGTTTTCTGGAGAACTTTGTGTTAGAGGGAATCATTATATGCATTCTATGAGGATAAAATGGTAAACTTTGTGTTATCTATTAATCTAAATCAAATTCATTACTTTCTTGATCATTTGTTGAAAAGGTTATCATAGTTATATGTCTATCTATTTGCACATATACAATAAACACTAAAAAACTATTTATTGTGAAGTGCATTTCTCTGATTTATTTCAAGTATTATAGTCATTTATTTACTCTCCAACACATTTCAAACTATGTTCACATTCTTACATCTATTTGCTTACTTGTTGAAAAATCCCTTTGTTATGGCTCATGAGCACTGTGATTAAAGTAATACCCCCAATTAGAATAGATTTCACATAATTTGTATACCCTATGAATACCTTTAATTTGTAAGTAATTAGAAATAAATAGACATAAATGCATGGGATTTTACCATTAAATGAAGTGGATGTAATCCCATGACTGGCTACACATATTTTGATTCTTTGTAAAATATCTAGCCAACATACCCCCCATCTTATCCCTTTTAGTCTCAAATGATCCCCTATATCCAAATGGCCTCACCTTTCTTGTTTATTCCCTCTTTATTTCATCCCATCCTTTTTCTCTCATCTTTTCATACAAACTACCTCTCCCCTTATGAAGGTGTCTCTTAGAGTTGAGTTACCTAGATAACCCCTTATCGATAAGGTGATGTCTCTTTTGCCTCTACCTTCAACTAGTCAGGTACCTATCAAGAAGGATGTTGAGAAAATTAATCCTAAAAAATAATTTAGAATTGTTAATAGGTTCACTCCAATCCACAAATCACCTCAACCTAAATTTATGAAGGACCTTCACCTTACCCCTCTAGTGGTGGCTTCAACTCTCCAATCCATAATTTTTTGGATAGAGAAAAGAGACTCATTGAACAAGGCTAGAATTATGACTTCCCCTTATTAAAATAAGGTATCAAACCCAAATAAGATCAATGGACACCAATCAAATATACAAGAGGAAGGAAAAAATATGATATTGGTGAGGCACCAAGATCCATAGGGAGGACTTCTAACCTGGAAGTTGAAGGAAATAAACTATAAATGAGATAGTAAAAGGGATCCAAAAATCATAAAAGGGCACTTCACAAATACTAAAATATGTAGTTTGTATCATAAAACATAATGGGACTCAATTACCCAAACAAACATAGGTTGTTCAATCATTTAAAAAAGAAATACAACCCCTTAATAATAACATTACAAGAAACATGATGTTTGAAGTAAAAATTAAAACTTATAGTAACAAAATATGGTTTAATGTAGGATACACTAATTTAGGCTCCCTAAGGGCTCAAGAGGATTGGTGGTCCTCTTAGACAATATATGCTTAGAAGGAGATACTTTAACTGCCAACAGCCACCATATGTTTATTATGTATTAAAAAAGACAACAAAGAAGAGTGGATTCCTTAAAAATTTTATGCCCCATAAATTTAATGGGGTATAAGAAGATTTGGGATGAATTGATATTATTTGTAAAAAAATACTATGATAAGAAATGGATTGTGATTGGAGACTTTAATTCTCATTTAAATCCATCAAAAAAGAGATGAGGATCTTAAGACTTCATTGAGAGCATGGAAAAATCATATGAATTCATCACAAGTGTTGGGATAGTGGATGTCAATCTCAAAGGAAACCTTTTTACCTTATCCAAGCAAAGGGAGGGGGAGAATCTAATACAAGTGAGACTAGATATAGTTTTAGTCTCTCTTAGTTGGGACCAACACTTTTCTAACTCCCTTTCCTCCCTGATAAGAATTGAATTGGATCACAACCTAATCATATTTGAAAGTGAATTTTTTTGTAAAAATAATAAAATCCCCTTCAAATTCAAGAGTATGTGGCTACACCACCTAGACATCCATAATGCTATCAAGTGATGGTGGAGGGAACCAATGCAAGGTAAGGACATGTTCATTATAGTTAGAAACTCAAAAGAATCAAAGAGAAACTTAGAGTCTAGAATAAAAATGTCATTGGGGATATATTTATGCAAAAGAACAACATCAAATAATACTTATGAGTCCTTTAGGAATATATGGAAACCAATGGAAATGTTGAAAATTTGATCAATTTTTAGAAAAACCTTCTAAGTTCCTTCCACAACTAAGATGCAAAATAAGAAGCCTTATGGAAATAGAAATCTAGATGCACATGAATGAAAGAAAGGGATATGAATACAAAATTCTTACACTAATCATAATACAAAAATAGTAATTTCAACATGATCTATGAACTTGTCCTTGAGGATGGATCCATAAGTAGGGAAGAAGAGGTAACTTATGAATAAATTATTCACCACTTCAAAACATAGCTAAGAAAAACAAAAATATATGATATGTAGGCAAAAGAGAGTCTCCTAAAAAATCTCCCATCAATCATCACCCTATCAGATAATCATGAAATCCATAAAAATCCTTCACCCAATGAAATATAGAAAGTGTTATTTTCTATAGAAGGTAAAAATTCTTCTAAAAATTATGGGACATAATCCACCTTGAGGTAGAGGTAGCCATTTATGAATTTTTTAGAGTAGGTACAATTCTAAAAGAGATAAACAACACCTTCTTGGTCTTCATTCCTAAGAAACAAGGAGAAAATCAGTTGAAAGACTTCATAACCATAAGTGTTTACTCAATAACATACAAAATATATGCATAAACATTGGCAACTCACTTGCAACCCCTTGCACATAGGTGTCATTATAGAGAAACAAGAAGCATTTGTGGTAAGAATATGGATTAAATATGGCATACTAATAGTCTATGAAAATATACATGCCATTTATAACTCCACCAGAGTAAGCATGTTACTTAAAATATATATGAAAAAAGATTGTGATAAAGTGTCATGAAATTTTTTATACAAGGCCCTCAACAAGTTTAGATTTGAGCTGGATGTAAGGGGCTTGGTCCAAAGATGCATATCCACTCCCATGTATTCAATTCTAATCAATATATCCCCAAAAGGATTTTTTTAGTGAATAGAGGTATTAGATAAAGATATAACCTCTCCCCTTATTTATTTATCCTAATGTCATAAACATTGGGAAGATGTATTACAATAGTTAGAGATCAAAGCTTACTATAAGGATTAAAGTTGACTCAAATATTAAACTTAGTCACCCATGAATAGTTTCCATATGATAATTTCACTATTGGTGAGGCTTTAGTTTTTAAGTGTCATCCTTGAAATATATTCTTGTGAATTATGACAAATATTTTGGTTAATGAATAAAATTTATCAAAATTTCTCACTTATTCATGAATACCATTCTATCCCTCCAAAAAATATTAGTGGGAATCATAGGATGTAGGATCAGCAGGTTTCCCTCATCATGACTAGGTATGCCTCTTTTTGAAGGTAAAATGCATAAGGATTTTTGAAATCTCCTAGTATAAATAATCTAGATAAATATCATTGGTTGGAAAGGAAACGTCTTATCATAGGTGGGAAAATAATAGTTAGCTAGAATATCCTTATAAATCATCCCTGTCTACCTTATGACTATGTTTTGAATCCCGTAATAAAGTTACTAACATAATTAAGTAGATTTAAGAAACTTTCCTATGAAGGGGCATAACAGAAATAATTTTATTCCCATTGGTATCTTAGGATAAAGTTTTACTCCCTAAGTATTTTAGAGGACTAGGACTAATAATATTTGAAATCATGAATCAATCCCTGATTATCAAATTTAGGTGGAAAATAATGAGGGAGGACAACCATTGAACTAGGATTATCAAAAACAATATCTAGAAAATAGTGAGGAAGCCAAATTTATTTGGGAAGAAAGCCCCATGAATGGCTTGTCCTTATAAAATCCCATCTCAAGCACAAATGATATTTTAAGGAAAGGTTGTAGATGGTAGGTTGGAAATGGAGAAAAGGTGGAATTTTGGGAAGACCCATAGTTGTCCCCCTTCTCTATAGCCTCCCACCCCCATAAAACATGCTCAATGAAACATTTAAAGACACTTTTGGCCTCAAGTTTAAATATTATTGGGTCTATTATGATATAAGAAAAAAGTGGGATACTTTTCTTGAAATGTCTAAGAATGATGAATTACACGTGTGAATTGCCAACCTCAAATTTTGTATGCAATAAATTCATATAGTTTTTTTCATTAAAAATGACACTTATTTGTCCAGTAAAATATAATGGACAATACATGGTTAAATTAGGATTCCTTGCCAACCTGACTCAATTAGAAGACTAGTCTTTTTGGAAAAATCTCTAGGTTAAACACCTTACTCCTAAGGTGAAAATCTTCTTCTAGGTAGCATCCCAAACCAAAATCCTCACTATTTATAACATAGGAAAAATGGGAATGACCATTCCAAATAGGTGTGTCTTTTGTAACTCTGTGATGGAATCTATCAATCATTTGTTCCTCAAGTGCTTGGTTAGATCCCAGATTTGGAATCTCTTTCTTCAATGTTTCCATCTTTATTGGGTTAAGCCTAGATCAATTATAGACCTCATATTCTAATGAAAACCATATTGTAAGATCCCTTCCTTGGCCTTCCTCTAGTTCCTTTCCCTCCCCCACTTTTTTTAGCTTATATAGTTTGAACGTAACACCCATATTTTTGGTCATAAATTATCCAACCTCTCGAGTTCCTTCAGTTGAATTCTCTTTGTCATTGTTAATAACTAGAGGATGGTAGTTCCAAATGATAAAGTTGGAGCATTAGAGGTAGAATAAGAAATTATTAACAAGTGAACCTCACAGCCCCTCCTTCAAAACCCTTTATGGACATAAATCTCATCAAATAGAATCACCCCCTAGTGGGATGGCTAAAGTTACACATTGATAGAGCATCTAAAGGAAATTTTGATTGAGCAAGGGGAGTAGGAATCATCAGGGATGATTCAAGAAAGGAAATTATTGCCTATGATATACCTATGGGAATCCAATCCAATAATGTAATGGAAGATAAGGTGGCCTTATGAGGAATTTAGATTATAACCAAATTTAACATCCCTAGGTTCAACATTGAAGGTGACTTGATAAACATCCTTAATACAATTTCCAAAAAATCCTAACCCTCTCATACTATCAACCAAATAATTGTTCGTGCCAAATGTCTCCTCCACACTTTTGATTTTACTATCTCCCACATTTTATAAGAAGTTAATAAGGTGGAGGAAACCTTTGAAAACATGGGAGTGATCAACATGGACCTAGCCATGTGGATAGGACCCTGTAACATATCCCCCCCCCCCATATCCAACCCTTTTTTTATAATGATGCAAATCTACAAGTACTATAAGATTGTGATGTGGAAACACATGGGATTATCAATCATGATTAGAAAAGGGCTTAATTTCAATTTGTGTCATGATAATGACATATATTTTAACCTTAATGGTGTAATACATCACTTAAAAAAGACATATTCGAATGGTATGGGAATGAAATAAAACACAAAAATTTTGACAGGTTACTTGGCCAATGACAAGCCTCAACATAGTTTCAAAAACAAAAAAAAACATCATAGTGTGAGATGGGGACCATTGTGAACCAATATCATGCATTAAAGTCCAAGAAAACCATAAAGTATGTAAGAAGCTATAAAAGAGAGGTTTAACTA
This sequence comes from Torreya grandis, assembly GCA_037957365.1. Taxonomy (NCBI): domain Eukaryota; kingdom Viridiplantae; phylum Streptophyta; class Pinopsida; order Cupressales; family Taxaceae; genus Torreya; species Torreya grandis. The sequence continues at coordinate 161,533 of JARHVA010006297.1, forward strand.
AGTTTGTGATTTCATTATAGGATGGAAGCATTGATAGGTGACCTTCAAGGTGGCTCTTATGGATGTTTCTAAGGAAATCATAGGGGAAATTAATAGTATGACGTGCAAGGGTATGAAGTACTTCAAATATAAATGGTGAAAGTAGGATCTAGTGTGAGCATTCTTACCGATGGATACAATCCACCACATAGATACTAAGGGCTTTCCAAGGAATGACATTCCATGAAAATAACCTAAAATCTACTTGCAAGTAATGTGTTACCTTACTCTTGAAGGTAAAATCACCTATATTTTCTCACATTGATTATTTATATTTAACGACTTTAAAGGTGATAGGATTAGCCTAACATACTATTTACTCATGTCTCTCAAATATTCACTAATATCCTTATAAGTAAAACCCTCAGTTGATATAATACATCAAGGATTAATCTTTCTTCTCACTAAATGAGCAACACTCATAAGAAGCTAGGAATTCCACAAGGTGGAAAGTATTATAGAGATAAAATATCTGACAAGGATATTACTATAGAGGTAAAAAAAAATCAATGCCACCGCTTCCACCTCTTTGGATCCATTAGAGGGAGGGAAGCATCAAAAGAGAAAGGCTCATGATAGATCTCCCCCATACAAGAGTTATGGAAATAAAGCCAACATGATCCTTCAATTTTAATAGGACGTGAATAACCCCAATTTAAACTCCATGATATTAAAGAGATATAGGTTTTGAGGAAGGATGAGGACCCAGTTAGAATTATAGAGGGCATAGGGTAGAAACTGATGGAGTTATATTAAGACTTGTATAGACTTAGTAGGAAGATGGTTTCATACATGGGATAATGCAATAAGGTTAAAAAATAATCGACGAGTTGAGAGAGGAGACTCAAGAACAATAGATGAAGGGGGTAAGCTTGTTGGAACCCCTAAATCCAAGGAGATAATAAACATAACCATGAGGGCTCATAACACAAATAAAGGCAAACCATCAGTAGAAAATAATGGAGGCATGACAGAACAAAGAAAGAAATGGCAGAAGGCTAGGGGCTAAAATGAGAGGAATGTTGAGCACTAATGCAAATAAAATGGTGGGTGGTAGTAGAAAGGAAAGTTAATCCAAGGAAATTTAATTGGGGGATGTGTCTAGTTAGTTTGGTCTAGGTCTATTTTTCTAAATTTTTGTGGACTCCAAAATATGAAGGCCTCATTTCATTTTGTTTTATTTATATTTTCATACTGAACTATGTTTTTAGGTCCTTTCAAAACTTGATTTAAACTAATAAAATAAAAAATAATTAATATCCACCCTAAATTATCTTAAATTCACTTTTTATTCTAACTTTGGATTAGGTTTAAATAATTTTACCTAAATTTAAATGGACTTATTTATATTAAAGATGCATTTATTGACTTAAATAATATCATCAAGCTTTAAATATTATTATCTAGGTTGAAATAAATTTATTTAGCCAGGTAAAAAAAAATCACATCTATTTGATAGGGCAATTTTTTAAATCCATTTATTTTAATTGAAAATTTGTTTTATTTTGAGTTTTTAACCACTGTGTTAACCTTAAATATGTATTCATCCATGATTTTTTTGTCTTAACCAAATTAATTTTATGGTGTGAATATATTTATAAAATGGTGCTAACAACTAATTCTGAAAACTAGGAAAATGATATAAAAATGACCTAACTATGAAAACTATCAAATATACTTGGTGGGGTGATTTATTTCACATATATATTTTAGCTTAAAACAATTTATACTAATATTATTATACCATTTTCCCCCTCTTATAGTTTTATTCAAAACATGTTAATCAAATGTTTTAGAAAACTATACTACTTGCATGATTTTTATACCAAACAAGGTCTATCTATTTGCTTCATATAGAAAATTAATTTGTTGTATTAAGCATTAAATTACACCTAAATAATGATTTAAACACAATGTAATTCCTTATAGGTTGTGTGTGTGCACATGTGCGTGGAAGCATGGTCTCGTTTTTATTATTTTTATTATAATCATTTTTTTGGGATCCAAGCATTACTCTACTTCCACCTAGGTGTCCATAGCCTTGGAATATATATACTTGATTCCATTCTAAGCATTTATCTACTTTCAGCTGAGCATAAATAACCTAGGTAGAGATTACTTAAATTACCATTCCTCAATTTATGAGTGTTTTATTTTATCAGATGAGTTATGAACCACTAGTGACTAGGTATATAAGAATTAAATTAGTTTTACATCAAATATTCTACTCAAATTTATATCTTTTTAGATTTATGTTATCTCTATAACATTTCTTAAGCATGTAAATGTGCAATTGATCTTTCAAAATTAGAATTATTTCTAAAATTTGAATGAAAATACCTATGCAACCTTCAACAATCTGATAAGCACACTCCGTTCAAATAAAATATGAATTAAACTATGAAATATACCTTGATTTTAAGTTTTAAATACCTCATGATAATTATATGAATAACAATAACTATGAATAATAATTGGCTATAATAAATTATGTAAAGTGAATGAATGGTCATGGTTACTTAATTTATAAAACCAAGTAATTTAAATAGAAACTAAACTAAAAACAACAATAATAACTAATCTATTATAATTTAAGGAAACAATTACAAAAAAAATTAAGAGGGTAGCTTTGGAAAATTTGTGTAGGACATGTCTATTATTTATTAAAATCAAGCTTCTTCTAGTTAAATATTTCAAATCTGTAAGGACACATTTGTATTCCTTATAAAAATATTTTAGTTTCATTTCCTTAAACCTACCTTTTTTTTACATGTATGGGTTTAACATAATGATTTTATTCAATTCTAAAATCAGAATAAACATTGGTATAAGAAAGATTTATCTTAAATTATTTCCAAACATAAACAAAATATATATTTACTTGAAGTTAAGTAACTATGATGTTTGGAGCAATAGGTTCAATCAATACCAGTTCATTGAGATTTGGATCATATGATAAATAGTCTTATTATTTTAATTTATCTTGCATGTTTTGATAATGCTCTTATGGAATCAAAATATTTTTTCATTCATCATCATCTAAAATTTATTCTTCCTCTCCAGTCATGTAAAAAATCATAAAACTAGAAACTTCATGATCAACTTGCTAACATTAAAAATATTCTATGTGAACAATGATAGGATATTTAAATTTATTTATTTATTTTACTATCTAGCATAATGATTTGAAAAGAGTTCAAATCCTCTACTTAGCCTCTATTTGGGCATGATAACTAATTTTCATTAGAATAGATTTTGTACAAGCCAAAAATAAAGTATGTGTTTCATATATGCTCACAAAAGTAGAGGTTGATGGATCCACAACATGAAAAAGTATATCTAAAATAATTTATTCATTAGGTCTATGACTTATTAGGATATTTTAATCACTTTTTTAAAAATAAATATTAAAATCCATAATTAGTTAATGGGGTTCTCTTTTAATCATAATATAATCTTTCATCAAAATATGATCATCAAACCTTTGATTAAACTAGAAAAAAAATCATCTTCAAAATTCTTTCAACTAGAAATATAAGTAGGTACCAAGTCTAAAAACCAATAATAAGATTCATTTTCTAAATTAAAATGAAATAATATTCAAAATAAATCCTCAGATTTTACATTCAAAACATTCATGGCATATTTGTAAGAAAAAATATGTTCATTAGTAGTTATTTTATTATTATTTTGAAAACTAAAAATAAAATCAAATGGATAACTTTGGAAATCAGGTTGGATGCCTAGGATGTTTATGGCTAATTCATAAAGTTAAGACAGTTTAATTTTCAATTTTATAAATTTTATAATTTTTTTATATTTTAAAATTAAACTAAAATATAGTCATACATTCGATGAAAATTAAGATAGTATAAATTCATCCTTCATTCTAGTGTTAACTACCCTATTAATGTAGGTTTGTGTACCCACTCCAACAAGTGAGGGTTTTTCACCCTTTCATTTTAGGATCATAAAATTTAACCCATGGCATAAGTTATAGGAATTTATTTTTAAGTGGTAGAATAATATGGTTGAGCAATATGGATGATACATGTTCAATAAAGTCTTCCCTAAAATCAAATTAGCCACACCTAACATAAATTATAACTAACTTAAATATGAAAATTAACAATGATGTTATGTTACATAAATTTAATTTGAAAAAAAAAACATCAAAAGGAGGGAAAAGGTTGGGCATGAAATAAAGTTTTAGATATCGTACATAGATATTGTTTTCTAAATATTTATTATGAAATAGCCAATGTTTATTAAATTTAATATCAAATCAAACTTAGATAAAGATATTAGATAGTCTAAGGAATAATGAATAATGAATAAATTCCCATAACATCACTTTTTAAAATAAATTAATGGAGATGAATTATATAAAATCACATTCATCCATAAGAATTAAACCAAATTAGAGTTAAGCCACATAAATAGCTAAACCAATTATGTATTCAATTTAACCAATTCACAATAAAGAAAACACAACTCATTTGGTAATCCATCTAAACTAAAACATTTATAATATTAATTTAAATTTGATATTTCAAGAAACATAATAAAACTCACAAAAAATATGTAATTGTTTCTCAAGCTTTGAAATTGTGTTCTAAATAATTTTGAATTATGATATGTTCAAGAAAAATTATTTATCATAAAACTAAGTGGAGTAAATCCACTAATGCCAAGTTCACATGAATAGTTAACCATAATTATAATTTTATACCTTATATATATATATATATATATATATATATATATATATATATATATATAGATACATGCATGATATTATTTATTAAAATTTTATACTTTATTTACTATAATAACTAATATCCACAATAGAATAACTTCAATTCACTTGTTCTTTCAAATTTGGATGAGATTTATAAAAGATTTTATAAATTTAAATAAATTTATTTAGATTCAAATATATATATATATATAATCAATATTATTTATATTTAAATAATATGATCTAGCCTTAAATAAATTAATTTAGCTAAACATAAAAACTATCAAATCTCCCTAATAGGGTGATTGTGTGAATCCATATCATTTTATTGCAACACCATTTTATGTTAAGTATTAAACCATTGTGTTCCCATTAAATTTAGATTAATCTATAAAAAATTTATCCGTATTAAAATTTATTTTATCTGGCTGAATTTTCTTCCAATTGAGAAACTCTGACTCAAATATAAATTAGATATTTCAAAAGGAAAAAAAAAGATGTAGGCATATAATACTATATATAAATGGATGGATTCATATGAATATCCATATTAAAAATAACAAAGGTATGATGTGTAGGGATACACACATGAATATTAGGAAAACCTTTTGTTTCCCCCATGTTATTAGTGTCATCACATGTGTAACCATAAGTGTAAATAGAGAGATAGTAATAGTAGGAGTCATGTTATAAACACCTACTATATATTAATTACATTTAAAAATAAAATTTATATATCTTAATGGATAATGTTGTTCCTCTGATGTGATAACCTTAGAATTATTTAAATTAACAGCCTCTAAGATTATATTCAAGGCCTTATCTATATCATTCAGTTGCATATAGATTTATTCCCAAAATCTAGAAAGGGGTTTAACTAATTTAAGCTCTACACTTTTAAGGTAATGATGATGTATTATTTCGTGATATTAATTATTATGTACATTATCATATTGATAAATAGTTTCAATATTTGGCATGCCATCATTAATAATATGTTCATGAAATTCTATGTGTTCGTTATTAAAATTTGCGTCAATACAAGAAGGAATTTGTAATTTCATATATTTTAGAAATTTGTAGAAAACAATGAGTTTGGTAAAAATGGATCTAATTATGCTTAATTTAAGTGGAAAATGGATCTAACATTCTTATATGGAATTGAATATGATCATGAATTTTCAAGAAGGCAATAGACAAGGATAGAGTACCAAATTATATGGGGGAATAAGAAATTATAAATCTAATCTAAAACACTAACATAAAAATAAAAAACCCTAATAAGGTGGAATGAAACCTAAAGAGAAACTCCTAGCTTTCTACACTAGGAAGAATGAAGGATTTACCGATGTGTTATAACTTATTTTAGATCTATGTTATCTAAACAAGATATATTTTTTTGAATATTTAGATTATATAAAATATGTATAAATTACATAGATTTTAATGTAAAAGGTAGATTAATATTGGTTTATTACACTTGATAATTAACTAAATGACAAAGATGATATGGTAATTATCTTGTTTGAATTTTTTAATATGTGATAACATATAGTCATTATAAATGCACTGAAATGGATATTTATACACTCACATAAGGATAAAGACTATCAAAACCTACTTAGATATATATGTTAATGAAAATATACCTAAAATTATTGAATTAATCTACTTCATACTAGAAATTTCCTCAATCTCTTATGATTTATTTTTCCCTAGGGCACTATACCTACATGTTAATATGGTTCCTATGAAATTTAACATGTTCAATATAGTGCACATATCTAGATTTATTATACTTAACTTAATTATGTGTTTTATTAATAATGATTTATTAAAATGTATTAAATCATGTTTAGGTTTTCACCCTTGATAACCTATTATTTATACCTTGGGATATTATTCATACTTAGCTTGATGAGTTTTCCTTTGACGTATTTTTAGATTTATATGCTTTACTTTAGTGCCTCATAGTGATACATATTTATTCCTTAATGTGAAAATATTTTAGGGGATTTATAGATATAAATAGGCTTAAGATTTATTTGAATATATAATATACTCTATGATTAATTTCCATCCATAACTGACATGAAAAATGTGTGGGCCAACCTAAGGAAAGGGTTTGAATTTTAAAATAATCCATTTATATAACTTAGGATAGCTTGTATAACTTAAAATTATATCAATAAATGGTGTCATATGACTATATATATAATATTAAAAAATTTATAACACAATGATTTTGACAATAGTAATGATTTTCTTAAGATGATAAATTATTTAGGCATAAACTAAAAATCATGTACATGATTAAAAATTAGGAATGTTGAGCTAATAAGTGAAATTATAGGACATAATGTGAGATGGATTCATTTATATATGCAAAATTCATGTATGCTAAGGATTAGTCAAAACTAACATTGTCAATTGTCCAATACCAAATTTTTGTGTCTAAAATTCCATGTGATTATTGTATTTAGCTTGAGAAAAACACTAGGATAACTCTAATACAACCATTATACAACCTTTATAGTTTCATCCTAATATGGAAAATCACATTCAAGTGATTTATTTTACTTAATAATAAATCCTATAATGTTTTTTATATCAATAAATTATTCGAGTGAAATAAATCTTACTGGATCATCTTACAACAAAAAATAGTAATACCATCACTAAGAGGATGGAGAGTAAAAATATCAAGTTCCAAGGAATCATCATAGTCAACATGAAATAATCCATATCATGTATAAACATAAAAGATAATATTCTATGATAAATTTTAGGAAATAAACCTAGAAGCAATGATAAACATTTATATTCCAACCATGTGAACCATACATAGACTTCTATAATTTTTATTAGACACTTGGAAAGAATTAAATTTCTTATAGTTTGACGTAATTGAACATTTCACATGCAATTAAATTATGTTTTAAATTTACCCTATTAATCTATCTATATATTTTCTTGTTCAATTATATTATCCATATATGTTTATTAAATATAAACCTAGTCTATACAGGAACATTCCATAATCTTAGACAAACCTTATCCATATTCAAAAACATAAACTTACACTCTAAAATTAATTCTATAAATAGTTAGATATTTTTCTAGTTGTATTCCTTTATTGATAATGTGCAATAAAATTTAATTACTATTTTTTAAATTTTGTATGTATCCATTTGGTTGACCTAAAAAAATTTATGGGTTAGTGATACTATGAAATTTAAAATATTTAGATGCAAATAAAAATTAGTTCTTTAGATATACTCACCTAGCCACTACCTATATAAGTCTAAAAAAACTTGATAAATGAATTTAAAATCTCTTATTACATTATCACAAATTCATAGAAAATAGAAAAGCCATAAAAATATCACCCTTAGAGCTAAATATGAATATAAATGAAAATCAAAGAAGTGTAAAAAATGAAACATTTCATTACATTTTGTTTTTATTATTTTTGGGAAACTAGTGTTTAGTTCCTAAATAATAAAGGTTCTGGAATAAGTAAGAATGTTTAATTTAATATGATAAAATACAAATTTGTTAGAATTAATTACATAGGAGAAGTAAATAACTTATCTAGGGAAAATAGGCTAATAAGATGGCTAGGAAGATGCCTAAAACTTGAGTCTAACTTTTTTTTAGTTAAAGGATAAGAGTACCAAAAATAGGATGCCCTGGTGTATAGTGTTATAGTCCAATTTCTTCTGCTATTATCCAAACCAATCATAAAGGTTTGAGTTTTTTGGGTTTTATTTACTGTCCCTTTATTGATTCACCTATGAAGTTTTAGATCTTGACTGTTAATAGAGATCCTTGTAGATCTGATTCAATATTCAAACCCTGAGTCTATCTACAAACATGAAGTAAAAAATACAATAAAACTAAAAAAGGGAAATTTGGGTTAGGGGAAGAATGATCAAATGATCTAGAACCATTGTTGTCTTAATCACTACCTAAATTATCCCTTAATCTAGGGTCTTAGATTAAATGTAGTTCTCCCTTAGGGAACATGCATAATCAATGTGCATGGTATATGCAAGAATGACTTTCTCCTAGGCCCTTCCTTAATCAAGCATGCAAATCTATGTGTGATGTAGAATGTTGAGCTATACTATTGACTAATTTTTAATTATGTATTGTACCAAAGTAGTAAGTGATAGATATAAAATTCCTTATTTATTCCTTTATATAAGAGACCCTTTATTTTAAATTTAGGAGCTTTAATCACATTTGGATAACATTGGAAAACTTAAAGATGAAGCTAAAAATGGGTTGGGACTCAATAAGAGAGGGAAATTGACTATTAGATCTCAAAATAACCTTGGATAGGAGCACTATAAATGGGACACCCTAGGGTCCAACACTGTATCCAATCCCAAATGCTCCTATCTTACATGTTAGGGGCCTAGGGGGATGGAATAAGCATGGGAAATCAGACCTAGCTAAGGTGGAATTCCCATTTGAAAGGCTTGAGATGACTAGGAATAGGCAAAAAGGTGACTCAAGTATGAAATAAGACCAAGATGAGTAAAATAGAAGACATGGCTAAATGTGAAAAAAAGCTCATATTCTCCAGTTAGAGACTCCTATGAAAGGACTATGAAAAGACAAAATATGTGTGGTTACATAACTAATTTACGGTGTATACATTAGCCCCCCTTTTAATCTAGTGATGCAATGAAATGAAGTACTAGAGTAAAAGAAAGAAAAGAAAATGCGTACCTAAACCTACTTGTGTAGAAATGAATGTACTACAAAAGAGTCCAACTCACTTTCGAGCTAGGAAAGTAGAAGGAGAGCCAAATAATGACTAGAAAAAGAAAGAATCCCTAAAATAGATGTCCCCTATACTAAATCTAAATGTGGAATTTTTATAACATGGAGGAGGGAAATTATTACCCCCTCTATTGAATCTAACTAAAAGAGAGAAATACTCAGAGGCCTAAAACTAATGTCTATCCTCTATCCCACATAAAATCATGTAATCTAGAATGTGTGTATAGAATTTGTATGCTATGAAGAGAAAAATATATCATGCCCCCGATCTGAATATCTGAACTAGAACTAAAAAATGCTTAAAGGCCCAAAACAAATGTCTATCCTCTATCTTGCACAAACTCATGAAGGTCTGGGTAATATAATGGACCAGCTATTTTAGATGACTATATGGTCCAGCCTAGTGACAACCTAGGTATAATTGGGAGTAATCAAAAACTCTAGTAAATGTGTATGAATAGAATGTCATGTCTTTCCAATATATCTATATAATATTGGATGATGAAGAACATAAACATCTATGTCATACCCCTAAATCTGGTAATTTGTATAACCACATGTGATATGACCTATAGTGTCATGCCCCTTGTGAAAAATTGGAGATCCAAACATTGTGCTCTACATTGTGCCTATAATTTTCTATTTGGTCTTGTAACTATGTCATGTTATATGAGCTATATGTGTGAGATGTGTAGTACTCTACATACCCATAAATTAGAAATCTGAGTCTAAATTTGTATCAAAGTTATTATGAATCCATATAATCTGAACCATTATATCTAAATAATCTTTGTACATATAATCTAAAATCACTGTGGATCCATATGATCTAAACCACTGTATTTAAATAGTCTATGTATCTATAAACTAAATGTGTATCCCTTTGAATGTCATGAGTAATGCTGAGTGACCCATGTAATCTAAATCATTATATATTTTTATTGATTTGAGCTGAATTTGATAATGTAAATTCTTGGAGGTGTAAGAATCATGGTGTATCTACTTATGAGAGTGGATGGGTTATACTAGGTAAGCATAACAATAGGAATAGAAGGAATGATGCCCCCCTTTTTGGGAGAGGGATGAAGCTTATGATAGAGGAGGTTGAGCCAATAGTGATGACTAGTGGCATAAGTAGAAACAAGGTTGGTATAGCTTGAATTGATTGAGAAATTATTTGGTTGAGTAAACTGAGTTGTTGAAATTAGAATAATTTTTAATTGGTTAAGAACAAATTTTATGTCTTGATATAAAAGAGGTATATATATGTGTGTACCATAGTATGTGGATGATGTAGTAAGAGAAAAAGGCTTGTGTGATGTCAAAAGTACCATTGTTATGATTCTATGGAATAAAATAATTTGAAAAATGGAATTACGGGGTTGAAATTAAAGGCAAAATGGTATTTTACTGTGGATGAAAAAGTTGTTTGATATATGAAAATTGGATTGATTCTTGATTCATTTGAGCATTGACTAGTTTAAGATTTGAAGTTCTGGTGTAGGAGATATACTTAGGATATGAGCACTTGTCATGACCCAATTTGAGAAGTTAGCAGCCCAAGTTGAAGCTGGTAGGGAGATTACCCTAGTAAGTAGCTAAAATGCATGATTTTGGCTTGTTTGAAACCCTATTTTTGATGTTTTTAGGCCTTTTTGAGTAGTTTAGGATAATTTCCACTAGTTATAGTGCTTTTATCTAAGATTCAATGCTCCTATCCAAGAGTTAGTGCATTTTTATAGTGTTCAACATTATTATCCATATTCTAGTGCTCTTATCTAGGATTGGTGTCCTTTCTACAACATTTTTCTCCATTAGGTCTAGTTTTTTGTGTTTCTAATTTGTAACCTATTTGTTGTATAGCTTAGTTGTTTATTTGGCATGGTTGACATATATATATATATATATATGTTATTTTTTGGTGTTTTACAGGGTGAGGTATCAATGAGGGAGTTATGTAGAGGATAGGTGATGGAGACACTAATATTATTACCTTTGTCAGCTAATGAAAGAGATGTGATGGATAGGGTGGGGTTGGGTCATACATGTGACCTAGGCATTGTGTAGTGGGATAGATATATGATTACCACATTATGTGAGAGGTCGAATGTATAAAATTATTATTTTTAACTTCTTATAAAGGAGATTACTATTACTCTAGAGGATGTGTACTACATTTTACATTAGCCAATTACTAGATGGTGTGTGACATTAAAGGATGACATGGGTGATGATGTTATTGATCATACATCCTTGCATTTTTATGGTGTTCCCTCAGGCATACATCAGATAGGTAGTGATAATGATGTATTATTATCTAGTATTATGTAGTTGAGTGTTTCATGCTTATGGAAGTTGTTGGCCATATTGTTGGCTTCCTTTGTTTCTATGGATGGGAGTGGGGTGTTGATTATATATACGATGCAAAGGATCATGCATAGTATAAATGTGTATGAAACTATGTTCTCATGGGGTAGGACTATGCTTTCCCACTTATACATGGATCTTTAATAGTTTATTTAGAAGGTATTCAATGGTGGTGTGAGTGTAGCTACCTTATTGCATTGTTGAGATTATGATTATATAGTGGTTGTGTGGTTGATAAGATTAATGAGGGAAAGGTCAGTACCTCCACAAACATATGGGGAGTGGTGAATGAGTTCATTGGTTATTCAGTCCCCTAGGGTGGATCATTATAGGCAGGTGTTAGATAGATTAGTGATTAGTGACATCATATGGAGGCCTTACAAAGGATTTCTTCAGTGTCTCAAGGATGGAGTGTAATTGTGGTATATGATGGTTAGTTATTGGTTACATGACTATTAAGATGGAGTGTATAAGAAATTTTAGTATGAGAAGGTGCTTAGATAGTTTAGGGTACCACAAGATGTGACCCCAACATCATGGGTGTGGGTGAGGAGTGCATGGGCACCAGTGAGGGTAGGAGCTTGTGGGAGGCCTATTAAGGCTAAGTTTAAAAAATTACCCTTGGATATACAAAATGAAGCTATACATATTCCTAATGTAGATTATTTTGGATGCATAGAGGCATATACCACATGGTGGACAAGGCATTGGTGGACTCCATTATATCCTATTGATGGAGTGGGTGTTCTCAAGTATGAGGATCCTATGCCAATTCAGATAATAGACGTAAGTAGAAATTATATTTTAATTGTGTACAATTATGTGATTATTTTAGTTTAACTTGAAATTATATATCTAATAAAATGTTGTATTTTATATGCAAATGGAGTGGGAGGTGCCCAGGATGAAGCACAAGCTGGTGCATGGAGTGGATATAATGTGTACTAAGAAACCATCATTAAATCAACACTTTAAGATATTACACAACATGTTATTGATGACATTATGGAGGAGGGTTTGATATAGTACATGATAGTTACATTCAGTGTTTATACTCTTTTGTTTGATAGAGTTGTTATTTCATTAGTTTCATATGTTAGGGCAGGGGGAGAGAGAGATGAGCTAAGGGCAGAGCTAGATAGGCATAAGATTCCTCTACTTGATTATGGATTGGTGAGTACATGAGTTATGAATGAGTACATGGATATTTATATGTGGTTACTAGAGTGAGAGAGCCAACGTAAGAGGAATTTGGGAGCGTGAGGAGGCACGAGGTCATCGAATGCTAGGCTAGACTATGGGACTAGTAATAGAGGAGAGACTGAGATTGAGAGTGAGGGTATAACACCCATTCATTATTTGTTTTATCTAGATATGATGTATATGTTTTTAAAACTTCATTATACATATATGGATACTAGTTTGATTTTGGATTCATGAATATTGTCTTATGTATTTTGGAATGGATTGGTATATTTCTTGTAATTTGTTGATTAAGGAATAGTTAATTTGGTATTGATGTTGAGGATTTTGCATATATTTGGAAAATGGTACTTGGGATATGCAATTTTATTTTTGTTTATAAGTTTAGGTGTGATTTTTATAATTTATTTGTAATCATATGTGAGAAAAAACAATTTTTTTTTTTTGTAACTGGTAAATAATTTGGATAAATTGATTTATTTTAACATTGGTAAGAATATGATTTGGTAAAATATAGATTTTGATAAGCTAGTTTTAGCTATAGATATTTATTGGGAATTAGTAATGTTAGTTATTAGTATATGGGTATGTAAGATATCATGTTGTGTGTATTACTTACCTAAGAGTGGCTCAAGAATACAAAGGCTATCTAGACCTTTGGCTCCATCATTGCCCTACTAAGTGAAGATATGAACTGATACTTTTATGAATGCATGTCATATCACTATCTAAACCCTAATGGCCAATTAAATAAGTTCCCATACTGCTCATGTTGTGTAGGAATGTGCTCTAGATTTGATATTATCTATTATGTACTAATTGTAGGTGTACATGGAGATTCTACAATATGTAACTTTATTGATCATGTAATTGAAACTATGTGTTGTGAAAAAGGCTCATATATCGATAATCCTATGCCCTGTGACCTCTATTTTGATGCATATATTTGAGAGATAGATGGAGATAGAACTGAAACCTGTGATGAGGGTTCATTTAATCTTTATAATAGTGGGTTGATACATAAAATAGGTCCCTAAAAATCTAGTCATAGTAAATATCTCTCATGAGAAATAACATGTGATGTGGGCACATTTAATCTTAATTGTAGCAAATTAATATGTGAGATAGGACCCTAAAAATCTGGTTGTAGTAAATATCTTTCTATAGAAATACTTTGCTACAGTGCTTGTGACTCTGTTGGATATATATATATATATATATATATATATATATATATGGAACTATGTTATGTACTCCTTGGACTAAAGTGTTTTATGTAGATTGTTCTCATTGTATGGGTTTCCAAAACTTTTGAGTAGGTGGAATAGGAGATCTCCTATGAGGCTTTGTCCTTGATAACATAATGAGTGACTGATGATCTTCATAATAGAATGTGTTAGGATGACTCAGCCATGGATAAATCAATTATATGGTTCTATGAATAAGTAGATCTTAGTGTCACCTATGTGAATGTTATGATGCCATTATCAACACATCTAATAATGCAATCTCTAAGTCCATAATAATCATTATCTCTGTGTCCACAAATACGATGATAGTTATAAAAGGGCCAATGTGGCTATCTATGTAAGAGATGTGGATCTCATCGATGAGTAGAAGATAATTTGATTAACCTCCTATATATTAGTGATGGTATTATGAAAGATGGGATATATTTCTTTGGATAAAACTATAATGGTGCCTTTATGTTGTTTTCTATAGTGCATACTATAGGTTGTACTCTGAATACCCACTCTCTATTCTTAACTAGTTGATTTTTTGGTTATGGTCTCATATATTTTTTAGGACATGGTGGATGCTGTGTGCTAAGAGCTATAAATGTAGATACTACTATCAAATCTAGCGTAATCCAATCAATTGAATCTACCTCATTCAATCCGAATTTCTTTTCTAAAGCTAGAACTATATAACACAACTGTCTAAAAGAAGACTCTATCTGATATAATAGATGCTCATGGAGAGGTTGGTAATCCCCTTAATAAAGATATGATGAATCTATAAATTTGTTAGTTTGTATATCAATCTTAGCATGCTAGTCTTAAATAGTATGGTATACTCACTAGTTGTATCTAAATAATTATGATTTAGTGTGGCAATTTTCTCATATGCAACATGAGGGCCCATGTTTGCTATGAAATATCGGAGAAATGCATCTTATAAGTCATCATATGTGTGTAAGGATCCCATGAGTAGTAGATGAAATAACTAATTCTATGCTTCCCCCACCAATGTTTATTAGAACAAATTCAATAGAATCAAAGGACTTGTCTGAGATGGAAAAGCATTTCAAAAGGCTTGAAGGTGTACGAATGGATCTCTAGTACCATCGAAGTGAGGTAATGATGATATCTAGAAATGCTTAGGCAATGAAGATTTTATGAATGTCTTCAAAAGAGGTTTACTATTTAAATCATTGGTATCCATCCAAGATTTATAAGCCTTGTTTTTCAAGGTAAGGAGATGTACTAGGTATTGTAAGTCACCAACTATATGTATTAAAGAGATAATCTTCTAGGATGGTACATTAACATCTTGAAGTGGTTCATTTAATAATTGAATTTGATTGTTATTTTTAGCCATGGGAATGCTATATTTGTTAATTGGATCATAAATAGTGGGTGTACTCACTGAAAACTTAGGAGTAAAATTAACTTGGAACTTACTAGAGTGATGTGGGCTATCATTCTCTTTAGGTGAAGAGTGAGAATTGGGTTCTATTGTAGTGAGGGGCAGCTTGGGAGGTTAATTGATATCTTTATGTTTTATTGAATCAAATTATAATTGAGTAGATGATGTGGTATTATCATTAACATGTGCATTATTTGAAATAGAATCATTCATATAAGTAGAAACATCATTTGGTAGTACATTATGTTTTAGAGGGGAAATGAGAAAAGAGTTAGAGGCATGAGATGCATTTTCTTCTTCACTATGTGCATAATAATCATCATTATTCCATTCATTATTAGATTTTTAATATTGTTCATAATCACTCTCATTTTCATATTCATTTGCATGTTCACTATCCTACTCATTATCACTTCCATCATTACTAGGGAGGGGTGTAAGATAAGAATTTAATTCCTTTCTAATATGCAATAAATTATCATCTAAATGTGGAAGATTATGTGCATCTATGTTATCCATGGATGGAGTGTATACATTATTTTAATTTGAAACATGATAAGTAAGAGTAAGAGTGTTATCAATTAAACATTCATTTGATAAAATAGAGTTGGGAGCATGAGATGCATTATTTGAACTACACATTGGCAATTTAATTTTATTGCATTTATATTATTATATTTTGAACATAGAAGTAACACAAGAGAGAGAAAAATTAGGTTCACATGGAATCAAATTATCACCAATAAGAGCTTCAATACTAATTTGTTCATTTTGTACATTGTGTGTAGAAGAATGAGGTAAAAAGTACCTTTCCCATTTTTCAAAAATTACTTTAGAAGAAGGAATAAAAGAGATAGGTTTGAGAGAAGAAGATGCATCTACTTTTTCTTCACTATCACTCTCACATGTATCATCATATTCCTCATTACAATAATAGTAATTATCTTCATTATTAATAAAATAATTTTCCACATTTTTAGCTAATGTGCAATTTTGCAAATTTATCCATTCATTGTCACAATTATGAGAAAAATTTAGAAATTGATCTATGGGATGAGAGGGAAGAAGTGCCTTAGTGGCCATTTTATTTATTTCAGGAAAGAGAATATCTAAAAGTACTATTAACCATATAAATTCAAAAATAACTACTAACAAAGAATTTTTGAAAATAGTTTTGACAATCTAATCAATTTACAGAAATTTCAAAATATTTTTCTAAAAATTGCAAGGCTTGGGGTTGAAGGACCTAGTTTTAAAATCTAGGGATTTTGGTTAGGTTTTATATTTTTTTAAAATTATGGCAATAATTTATATTCTAAAAATAATTTTTAAGAGGATAAATCCACAAAAATTTATATGAAAATCAAAAATTTGAAATTTAGTTTTTATACGTGATAATTACTAATATTGAGAATTTGAGAATATTTTAGACATTCTAAACAATTTGCAAAAGTTCCAGCATATTTTTCTAAAAATTTTAAGGTAGGGAAGCTTAGGGTTTGAGTACCTAGTTTGGAAATCTAGTTTTTTTGGTTAGGGTTTTAGAATTTTTGAAAATTATTGAAATAATTTAAATTCTAAAAATAATTTTGAATTAGATAAATACACAAAAAATTATAAAATAATCAAAAATTTGAAATTGAATTTTTTTAAAAAATAACTACTAATATTGATATTTCAAAAATATTTTGGACACTCCAAACATTTTGCAAAAATTCCATTTTTTTTTCTAAAAATTGTAGAGGAAAACTTGGGGTTTGAGGATCTAGTTTTGAAATCTAGAGTTTTAGGTTAGGGTTTTAGAATTTTTAAAAATTATTAAAATAATTTAAATTCTAAAAAATTATTTGAATATTATTAATTTAAAAAATTTTATAAAAAAAATTAGAAATTAGAAATTAGAAATTGATTTTTTTCACAAAATATGAAGGAAAATCATAAGGGTACCTAGGGTTTTAGATTTGTTCAATGTAAGTTAGGATCACCAAATGTTTTTATTATTTTTTGGAAATTAATGTTTAGTTCATAAATAATAAAAAGTATAGAATAAGTAGGATAGTAATATTTAATATGATAAAATACAAATTTTGTAGAATTAATTACATAGGAGAAGGAAATAACTTATCTAGAAAAAATAGGTTGATATGACTATTACAAAAGATGAAAATTGAGGTACAAGGCTATGAAGATATCTAAAACCTAAATCTAAATTTAATTTAGTGAAATTATAGGATCACCAAAAATAGGACACCATGATGTTTGGCACTATAATCCAGTTCCTACCGGTATTATCCAAACTAGTCATAGAGGTTTGAGCTTTCTAGGTTTTATTCATTATCCCTGTATTGATTTGCCTATGAAATTTTAGATCTTAAATATTGAAATAGATCCTTGTAGAGATTATTAAATATTAAATCCTTGAGTCTATATATACATATGAAGCAATAAATACACTAAAATCAAAAGGGGAAAAAATTGGGTTAGGGGAAGAATGACCACATGATCTAGAACCCCTACTATCCTGATCATTGCCTACATTAACCCTCAAGCTAGGGTCCTAGATAAAATGTAATTCTCTCTTAGGGAATGTGCATAATCAATAGGCATGGTATATGTAAGAATGACTTTCTCCTAGGCCCTTCCTTGATCAAGCATGCAAATCTATGTGCGATGGA
>JARHVA010006297.1:190000-197500 GCA_037957365.1 Torreya grandis
AAACCTGAAATTGAGGACCACATTTATGGGGTTTTATATTATCATGGATGTTTTTTAAAAATTAAAAAAAATAGAAATTTCAAAATGTTAAAAAATAAAATATGGAAAAAATACAAAACCAAGACCTATGCATATCATGTTTTATTGTTACATATGATTAGATAATTTTATATATCATGTAAATTATGAATTACATATACATTTTATATATACATGATTTTAATGGTGTACATGATTGAGATGTATTGCATAAAGGTTTCATATGATACATGGACATAAGATGTGTGACATTTTTTATAAGCATGGGCTAACTTTCTACATTGGGAACATGCCTACACATGGGTAAATTTTTTATAATTTTTATTTGATTAGGTAAAAGAGTATATTTTACAAGGATCCTATAAATTAATAGCTAAATAGGTATAAAAATATAGTAGAGTAACCCTTAAGGGATGAAAAACATACTACAACCAAAACTATAGAAGAGCAAATAAAAACCAAAATCATAATGCTAGAAAGATAGAGCAGTAAGATGGTATTACTTAGGGGACCTAGTGTCCTCCATGTGTTCCTTGTTAGGATCCTAATGCTCCACCTTGTCCTTCATATTTTCCTTGATTATTCTTTTTGATGTCCTTTTTCTTGAGCCCTTAGCATTTTCCTTTGGGAAGATCATCATTGATTTCTTTTGTGCCTTTTTTTTAGGGTCTTCTTAGGAGAGTTATCTAGAGAAAGGGGTGTAGGGGAGGATTTATAAGTGTTTTGATTTTTTGAATTTTCCTCTCTATGCCTAATGGGGGGTCCTATATATCATTTATCTATGTTAAATACTATAACACCTTCCCAACTTCTCTATTGATTGAGTTCCATTCCTTAATCAGGATACCCAAACAAATTCCCACTTTGTGAAGTTTATCATTGAATTCTTCCAGTTATCTTTTGTTTTATTGAATATAATATATAAAAATATACTTTCCCTTCCCTAAAAACTCTACCCCATCGTCATATTCCAATAAAATGAGTTTATCTTTATTAAAAGTGATCTGAAGGGAGATGTCTTCTATGAAGCTTTTAGGACTAGGGCTTGTTAGGGAGGGGCTAGGAGGAGGGTGGGGAAAACCTATAGTTAGGTCTTCATCAAAGGATTATTATTATAAAAAATACACCCTTATTATATCATATTTCCTTATCATGGTCTCCCCCTTCTTGAATAATAGGAAGATGATCCCTTCATGAAATATGTCATTAGTTTCACTAATTTAAAAGGCAAGGGCATTACTCTCAAGGCATTTCAATATAAAAATAAAAATATAATTATATAAAATTCAAATTTATTTAATAAAAGGAAATGATGAGATAATATGAGCATGAATTTACTTTAAAAATTCATAAACTTCACAATCTATAGGTAGATGTCTGGCCAATGCCTTGACAAATCCATCCTTGGGAACCCCTTTTTGTTTATTTTTAAAACCTAATTCATATATAATAACTATAAAATAATTTATATATATTTGGATTGATTCTTAAAATCCTTATTACCTTCATAAGACATACTTATAACCTCCCCAATGATTTTCCCTATAACAAAAGTTATGATGCCTCTCATTTCTATGGTTCATTTTTTTCAAGCTGAGATGAAGTCTTTGACAAGGTTAAATCATCTCCAATGATAATCTACTTAATCAATTTTCCCCATTATACATCTTCATACACATTTTTTTGTTGGAATAAACCTCTAAATAAGATACAGGCTCAAAACTATCCATATCTCCTCCCGTGATGCAAAAATTAAGGTTTTGATTATTTGAGTGGTGAGATAATTCTGTTGTCTTCTAGTTTTCTACACTATTCTCAATTGGTTTGGGTTATAATTTATATCCCTCTCCTATCTCATGTAATGTCCCATGTGTGTTGATGATGACTCAACATGATTTTTAAGGTTGGA
Organism: Torreya grandis; assembly: GCA_037957365.1. Lineage (NCBI taxonomy): Eukaryota > Viridiplantae > Streptophyta > Pinopsida > Cupressales > Taxaceae > Torreya > Torreya grandis. Next base: position 191,949 of record JARHVA010006297.1, read on the forward strand.
TGGATGGGAGATATGTTTCTCATGTGTGTCCAAATCCACCACTTGCTTAGACATGATTGCTTAATTTTGAATAGCTTTGGTAACATGGGATAGGATGTGGCTAGTTTGATGTTATATGGACAAAGAAGGGACACCAACCCCTATTTTTCATAATAGGTCCACCACCATGTTTCATTTTCAGTAATTATTGGTGATATAAGAGTCCCTTAAGCTACTCAATAGTCCTCTAACATAATCATTGAAGGATTTTATAAGGTGAGAGGGGATGGTCTTCCCAAATAGAGTGTTGGGGATGTTTAGGTATTCTCATTATATAATTAATATATATACTTTGATATAAGATTCTATCTAAACACCCCAAGATACTACTTTTGATTCTACCATGTGATTGGTCTGAATCCCCATAAGGTTGACATAGGCAACAACCACATCCCTAAAAGGGTTTCTGATCACCCATCCTATACTATATGGGGTCAAATTTCCTGTTGATGCAATTTTGAATTTTATTTTAAGATAGCTTACCAGTAGGGGTCTATACCTAAATTTTTTTCCATAAAGTTCCTTTGTTTAGACACATAATACTCTACTCTAAGTTCCACCTTTTGAAGATAGTTTATTCATCCACAGATCATGGATTTTTATCTTTAGAAATAATTCCCCCTAGTTTTGGATAATATCTTGATAGATATGATAAAATATCACTTTAGTTTTGTGTTTTCTGGTAGTGAATATGCCATCATTTTGTGGCTTTTATATAGCCAAAAACTAATAAGAGAGGGCCATGCACCAAATAAAAGAGTGAGGTGGATATTTGTAGGGGGATTTCATTAGGTGATTAGATATAAAATGGGATTTGGTTTGACCTAAGATAGGTTATATTTATCCAAAAGCTAATCCAAGATACACAAACTAAAAGGATAGATCAAAAAAAGGTGGTATATTGAATCCTCTACACTTTCATAGAGGTGGAATGTGTTAGGAAGGATGGGACCTCATTTAGCAAGGTTGTCCACAATGAGAATTTTATCCATGTAGCCAATTAGAAAAATAAATTTATCTTGGGTATGAGGTGATTGATCTAAAGGATCTTCTACTGATCCCACTCACTTTCCATACCTTGATTAGTTATGTGCCCAAAATTTTCTATATATTTCCTAATATCTTCATTCAACCAAAGGAGATATTCATCCTTAGGGAATATAATAATATGTATTTGACTAGGCAAGAAGATGAGATCTTGGATGATTTTAATGACTTTAGAAATGTTTATTTTGATGGATAACACTTTCCATGTTTTTGAACCATTGATCCATTCCTAGTAATCTTTCACCTTAACAACCTATTTGTACTTAAAGGTCAATAAAAGATTAATCCAATTTGCTTGGGAGGTAAGGTGGGAAATGGAAATCTAGAAGTTTTCCCAAAAGCCAAAATTTATCCATTTCTAATCTACCATTTGATGTATTTCCATAATAAATTCCTACAACTAGTAATGGACTTTCAAAATGAATACACATCAATGGGGCCTTCTTCCCATAGAAATTTTTCTTCCTTATTTCCTTCCAGACATTTATCTCTGATAATCCTAGTCCACTACTTCTCTTCCTGTAAGATTCTCCATCCCATTTTGGCAAGGAGAGCATGATTCTTATTTATGATCCATTTGAGCTTAAGCCACACTTAGGTTTTCTGAGGCAATTTTTTTCATATGAAACTAGATGATAGTTGAAGTGTTATTTAGTACCTCTCCATGTAAAATTTATTTGAATTTGTTTAATATTATTCACCAATTTGTTAGGCACAAAAAATACTAACATGAAGTAAATAGGTATACTTTCAATAGAAGTTTTAATTAGTTATGATTTACCTACCTATGTGTGTAAATGGCCTTTGCAACATGTTAGCTTCCTATGTATTCTACCAATGGGTGGGTTCCAAAATTTAGGATCCTTTCTACTATTAAAGAGAGGTATCCCAAGATGGGTTGATGGATGTTGGCTCACATAGCACTCCAAAATGGTTGAACGTTTATCCTGTAGTAAAACCAAAGTTTTAATAAATAAGATAGAGATTTTTCAAATGTTAATACATCAATTAGACACTTTTTTAGAGTTTTAGAGAATGATCTTGAGATTTTGAGCTCCCTCCACTAAGGATTCCCTATGGAGGATCATATCATTGGTGAATTTCTCATGATTAATAGGATCATTATTATGTGACACCTTAATACCTTTGATATCCCCTTATGGTTATGGATTTTTTAGGCTCCACCACAACATTTTAGTAAATATGATAAAGATATAGGGAGATAAATGTTCCCCTAGTCTTATCCCTCTAGTAGCATAAAAATATCCTTTGGGGATGGTATTTATCAATATGGAAAATTTTGGTGTTGATATGTAGGTAAGGGTGCTTTTATGACTTATGCATTAAATCCTAGTCTCTTAATAACTTTGATAAGGAATCTCCGTAAGACTCTATCATAAGATTTACTCATGTTGAGTTTGACCATCATACCCTACATTGAAGAATTAAAAATTGAGTGAATAACATCATGTACCATAATTATACCATCAATAATTTGTCTTCCAAAGACAAAATTTACATGTTGTTCACTGATCACTTTATCCAATAGTGGTTGAATTATTTTAAATAATAAAATTGAGTGTATCTTATATATGGATTCACTTAAACTTATGGGTTAGAAGTCTTAGATATTATTCTCCCTAGGTTTCTTTATTATTAGGGAAAAAAAATTGTTATTCATTTATTTTAGGATGGTTGTTATTCTAAATAATTCATTCACAACCACTTCAACTTCCATATGTATGATGTCCCATAATTTTTCAATGAAAAATGGGGGAAACCAATCAGGGTCAGGGGCCTTGAATCCTTCAATCTCAAAAATTGCCCCTTTAACTTCCTTAGTAGATTAAAACTTAAGGAGCGATCTTATAGAGTAATGACTTTGTTGAAGTTAATCAAACTATTTTATTTATTAAACTCATCAAAAGTACCATATTCCATTAGATATTTTTTGAAAAATTAGATTGTATGATTTTTTATATCATCCTCTTCATTGCAGAGTTTGCCATCCTCTATTTCCAACTGATTGATTTTCTTAGCATTCCTATGTCTTAAAGTAGATTGGTGAAAAAATATGGTGTTTTTGTTTCCTTCCTTCAACAAGGTAAATATGTATTTATGTCATCAAAACACTTCTTCTTTGGCCTCAAGTTTATGAAATTGGATTAGGAGTTCCCTTTCCTTCATAATTAAAGAATCGTTGTTTCCCTTAGTGGCTGTTAATTCTTTTATGTTTAGTAGTTCCTCCTCAAGAGCCTTATTTAGAATGAAAAAGTCCTTTAATATTATTTTATTCAATTTTTAAATGTCATTCTTTAGTAACTTCAATTTCTTAACTAGGATACACATATCTAAACCTGAGAAAGGTTCTTTCCAACATTCTTTGATGGATTTGGCTAGGTCAAGGTGGTATAACAACATGATCTCAAATCTAATTCTATGGAGAGATGTTCGACATATGGAAAAATTGAGGTCCTAATTATGATAAATGAGGAATCTATCAAGATAAAATTAGATAAGTTTATCCCCCAACCTTCTATTTGTCCTTGTGAAAAGGATAAATTTGAGATCCAAATCAACTAAGATAGTTCTAGAAAGGAAGTAATTTAGGTTAAACATTATTTATATGAAATATATTAGCCCTCCATTTTTTCCCTTAGGGAGAGTAGAGTATTGAATTCACCTACAACAATCCAATTCCACTACTCATAGGTTTTTTGAAAGGCTAAAAAAACTTCCCATAATTTTCTTATAACATTTTAGGAATTAGGGAAATAAATGTAAGACAAAATTCAATTGTACTTATTTATATATATTTCAATAGGATGGACACCTGTTCATTTGTTTTCATTAATGGATCACCTTCCAAAATCTTCAAGTTTTAGAATACCACTAGGCCTCCCAAAGAACCCTTGGAGCTAGAATCTACTAAACTAGCCCTTTTCCATATCATGTCAGAAGACATTCCTAAGGCCTCTTAAAATATTTTAGTTTTTTGAATGATAATAATGATAAGATCATTTATATTCCTAAAACAATTGAGGGTCTTCTATTTCTTAGGGTTATTTAACCCCCTAAAATTTGATGTGAGGAAATTCATTTCCTAACTTTGGTAATATGACTTTTAAGGGTTTGTTGAGAACCCTTTGATGTTTCCTTGGATATTTTAATTTTATAGAATTAATATTTATGGATATACTTTAATGTTTATGGACTACACCTACTTCCATTTTATTTCTTCCTTTCGTGGTCTTAGATTGAGTTATAAACCCTTCCTCTTGATTTGCCTTCAGATAGGGTGAATTTATAGTAGAACATTAACGCTTATCTTTGTAAAAGGACATGGGAGTGTTTTGGGAGTCCAAAATCACTTTCACTAAGTTAGGTTGATCCATCTTGGTGCATGATTCATCAAATAAAATACATTTAAAAACTAGGGATTGAGTTGAGTTGTATTTGTTAGTCAGGTCAAGCTTCTTACTAGATCCATTAAAAATTGCCTCCTTAAAGGTTGATACATTGATATTGGCCTAAAATAAGTTATTTTGGATAGGAGGGGATGAGATATCCTAATTAGATGCACTACCATAACCATTTATGAGGCTTGAGAGTGGATCAACCATATCGAGGTAAGGATTCAACTTTTTGATTGATGTGAATCATTTAGGAAGAGTGATAACCACCACCTTAAGGTTAATATAAGAATATCATATGGAGGGGCTCTTGGGTTGAGTTACTAAAGTATTAGCTTGGAGAGTTCTTTTTTTAAGTGGAGGTTCTCCATTTAGTGGGGGAGATATGTTGATCTTGGGTAAAGTGTTATATTTTGGCTTATCATTCAAAACAAATTTCTCATTGTTCATGTTATATTTTGAGATAACTAAAGAATAAATTATTGATGCATTAATTTTTTTGAAGATACAATCCATTTTTATTTCCTTGTCTTTGTGCTTTGATTAATGAGTCATTTTCCACATCCAATGTGGCTTAGGAGTGAGCAAAACTTAGGTCTTCTTAGGGTAGTATTGTTTCAAATGGTTGAGAATGTTACATTTGGAGTAGAAGATGGCATATTTCTCATATTTGATGCACTATTCCCATTCACCATATTTGGATTTTATATTAATCAAATGAATCAAAGGTTTATCAATGGGAATTAATACATGGCACCTATTCGCCACCATCGTCCTTCTAGAGAGGGTGATTGAATTAATGCTGATAGGTTGGCCAATACCTTAGCTATGCATATAATCATGTCTACATCCTAGTATTCTAAAGGAAGATATATAAGGAGGACCCACATTTGGATTTCATCCATAGCTGAAATATAGAGGTTCATGCCTACTTAACAACATCTCACACTGATGTTATATTTCCCCATAAACCATAGTCCTTTAGATAGGATGCTGAAACAATCTTCTTAATTTATGAAATTGACCAAAAATAATCTCTTTGCCAAGGCAAAA
>JARHVA010006297.1:202500-227500 GCA_037957365.1 Torreya grandis
TCTCCCCCCCACCTTACCCCTTTATTGTAGTAATAAAATTGTTAAAATAAAGGAAAAAAATTGGACCTAAGTATATATAACACACTTTGTATTCGACATGATACTCCTATTGTGTAAGGGACATAAATTTAGCAAACCTTGAAACAAAACATGAAGTATTCATTTGTCAATATTTTAAATTTTTAAAATTTTAACTTTAAATTTTGAAAAACTAAAAAGAAATAAAGGAAGAAGTAAACATGTATGTTGGTGAAACCAAAATAAACATTAATTTGTAAATATTGATGTAGAAATACAACCCATTATTATATCACTTAGAGGATTTAAATTTAAATTGAATTAAGATAGATAAAGTCCTGATTTTTAATAACTAATCAATCCATTGTGTTGAAAATATGCATATTCCCACTCTCATGAATAGGTAATAGTACCAATATACTAATCAAAAAAGGTGGAACCATAATGGGTTCACTAGAACTAAGCCCAATGATGTTGAGTGTCACTAAAATTGAATTTAAATCACCCATAATAGAATATGAAACCACAAGTAATGTCAAGGCTATTGAGTGTCACTAGACTCAAATGTACAAAACGCATAATACATCATATCACATCACTTAAAAAAATATAGATTTCATTCTCATGATTGAAATAAAATGAATAATATTGATTTCCCCATCATAACCACATTTTTAATAATTTTTAATTAAAATGTAAACCATTTTAATTTGAAACTATAGATTTTAACATTGAAAATTATGCAAGAAAAAATATCGTTCCTTTAAAATTGTGTTTTTAAACCTAGAAAATGCACATGGAGAAGTACCAGGCATTTTTAATTTCAAACATGTGTATATGAGCATTAACAATCATCATTCCCCATGAATTTGTGTTAACTCATATATAATTACATGTATTTATATGTTGAATTTTAATTATATTTACAACCTATGATTTTGATCTTGTAAATTTTTTGTATATGTCCATGCATGTGAATTAAAGTACATATTATGTTATACTTATAATCTATACAAAGTCAGTCTATACACATAATTTTTTTACTTTATAATTTATTGATCATTTATCTTGAATTGAATTTTTTAGCATCGATCTCCCTAAGTGTACTCCTTGAAGTGTACAACAAAAAGGGGTGGCTAGGATTATGGTACTTTTAAAGATATGTTTATATATATATATATGTATATTTGTAATTACCATATAATTTCTACCACTAGTTAAAATTCATCATATTTGTATTACTGCCTACCTCCTATCATATCATTATGTAGTTATCTCAGTTTCTTATGACATCAACCTAGGTTGATAAAATATGTTTAACACCTTTACCCATCATGTATTGTATCGACAAGTTCAATGTCATATTATGAGATTATATTTTTTACATTTTACTATGTCAAAATAACTAAAATATTTAAATGTCACCCAAATATTATTAATTATATTTAAATTGGTTGATTCCATTGTATTGGATCTTAGGGTTGGTTATAGGTATTTTAAAATGATATAAATAGATCATATTTCATTAAATACATATCATATACATTCAATTTACTCTTATTTCACTTGAATTTTTTAATAAGACACATTTGGAGGAGTTAGGTCTATAATCTTATCTTGAAGGAAACTTATCTTATGGTAGTATTGGAGATTCAATAGGAGACTCTTTGTTGGTCTAGAGCCTATTTGTCCATCCTTACAGTATTCACCAAAACACAAGTTTATCAAAAAGAACTAATATCCAAGGGGTATATTGAGGATATATGGGTCCCCATCAAGGTAAGTATTTATGACATTACACTATTTAATTTATTTACTTAGTAGATAGATATTTTTATTTCTTAGTGAATGAATGTGTGTATCCTTGTTTAGGTTTTATCTACAATTAATACTAATGTATCTTTAGGATGTATTATAATTTACATATTAAATTTTATATTTCCTACATCCCCAAATAATTGCATCTTACCATTTTCTTATCATTTTAACCCTTACCCATTTAGTCTACTTTACTAAACTACATTTAGAATTTGTAATATATTACTTTCATATAGGTCTATCTAGAGATATTTCATTTTTCCATAGACCTAAAGTATTTGGATCCCTTCCCTTTTGGCATTCGTGACACATTCAAACATTTTTTTAATGTATTTTGGATCAACTTTTCACTACCCAAAAATTAAGTATAATATACTTTATTTTTTTAACCTTCATGGAGTCTAGATCGATTAAGATATGATAGTTATAGGATAATCCTATCCCATTTATACATTCTGGTGAACCTTATGTGAACCTCACCATTACCCTTATTATTCAACTAACTACATTAAAAAAATGATATAGTTGTGTCTCAATTTTATTTTTTAACCAACTATATTGGGCAATCTGTTATAGTTCTATATTAGTTTTCCTTTCCATAGAATTGCATCGATTAGCTTGATATAGTTTCATTCTTATCTGTGAGTGACGTTGGCTATTTGGAACCCATTTTGAGTTTTTAAAAATTGTATCAGTTAGCTTAAAATTGATTTTTTATGTTTATGACTACATCCACTAACCCTATATAGTTTCCTTCATGTCTATGAATGAATAAAGGATAGTTCAAACCCATTATGTGTTTGTATAAACTATATCATCCATCTTGATACAATGTTTTTTATGTTTGTAATTGTATCAAATAGACTCTAATAGTTATATTTGTTTCATTTTTAACAAAATTTATTTTATTATTATATCATAGGGCCCAATACCATTGATTGATTATTTATTTAAATTCCTTGAATGTAGAGAATTTATTTTTTGACATTATTTTCAAAAAATATTTATTATTTATTTGTATTTCCTTAGAAATTATGTTCCAATAATTTTTAAAATACTTAGTGACCATATTTAAAGGTTGTGCAATGTTTTGTTTATAAACATCACGACATGAGGGGTTTACCCTAATATGCATAGTCATATTACATCACTAAATGTATACTTTAGTTTTCATGTACCTTATGGTATATATAAAAAACATAGCATTCCAATTTTATTGTAATTATTAAATAATCCATCCTTTTGATTTTATGGTGCACATAAGTATAGGGTATCACCCAATGAACTTTATCTCACCATACCCTCAAAACTAGTGTTAGTGGGATACATGCATTATTTATCCTCTATAGATAGTCTTCTAAAACATTGGGCTAACATTAATCATTGAATGATAAATTATATTTGATAGCCCACACTATCACTCAAATACTTTTAATACATGTACTTGATCTTGTTTTTGAAAATTAGTTAGATTTAATTTATTACTTGAATTATTTTTTATATTACAAAATTTATTAGCCATCCTACTAAAGTTTTATGATATGTGTCTTAACTACATTTTCTAACTAGATAAAATTAAATCTGTTTTTAACTACATAGTCAAAACTGATATAGTTCCTTGTGTTTATCTCCCTGACAACATCAAACAGATCAATACAATATATTTATTTAGCCTTCTATATTTAACTTTTTCATCCAAGTCAACTACAATTTATTTTCTTCTAGCATGATTACATCATTCAACCCAATACAATCCATTTTCCTATTTTCATGAATGCATCGACCAAATTAATGCAATCATTTATATCCATGTATTTTTTTATTTGACTACATTATCTAAACTGATATATTCTAATTTAACCTATTTTTCTACCTAATTGCATTAGCCAACTTGATATAGTATATGTTATCTAGTCTATTCTCCTACCTTTTCACTACATTCACCCACTCTATACAATTATATATACATATTTTAAAACATACTACATCACCCTACCTGATATAGTATTTTATCTCAAACATAGAAACCAACTACATTAGCTTGGCCAATACTGTTTGATCTATATAAGTAGTCACCTTTTATTATCAACCTTATATCCTACCTACCATAATGATGTTACATTTTAAAATATTTCTTGATAGACTCAATGCATTCAAATTATACATGGGGTGTTCCTTCTTCATGCATTTTCTACCATTTAAGACAAATCTCCATGGTGAAATATTTATAAAAATATCTCTAGATCTATCAAATTTAACATCATTAAAATCAACCAAACTAAATATTTAGAGAATCACTCTTAATATATTAGGAATATCTATGACAACATTTACACTAAAAATAAGAGTGGTGGTCTTAATAATATTTATTATTACGCACTTGGGTAGACCAACACTGACATTGGAAATCTTCTTCCTAATACTAATGTTGGTGATGCCCATCCTAATAATTCTAATCAAAATACACTATATATACAACTCAATTATTGAAAAAATGGTCCATCAAATGAACCCGATCTAAGAATTTAATAGTTCCTAAATTATCCAACTTCAAAATTACATTTTTCAAATGGATAATCAACCTTAAATCATCATGTATCAATTGAATCATATTTTATTTCCTCCTCTTATATATTCTAATTATAATATCATCCCTGAGCATCTTGTACATAAAAAATTTCTTAATATCTTCAAAATGGACTTCTATCTCCTTTCATTATTTATATATAAATTGAAAACATCTCTCCAACTATCACATATGATATGTGTGTATATATGTATAAGGCATGATATTAAAATAAAGTATTTTATACTACCAAGATCCTAGCCAAAACAATTATTTGGTGATGAGATGGAATGATACAATTAGCTTCCTAGACATTCCATTGCACAACTATAGGATTTAGTGAGTGTTATAGTTAATGAATTTAAACATTACTATTTTCCTTACAATAGCCTTAGCCATTTTATAAATTTTAAGAAACTTATTAATGAATTCAATCATAATTTCATCAAATGATTGACATTCGTCAAAAATAAATAAAACCGTAACATTAGTGATGATACCCTTTTCAAAGTACTTTTTACCACCTATAAATACCCTCTTCAATACAATGATAAGATATTATCTGCCCAAACCTTAAAACAAAATTTTGATCATGTAAAAATGAAATATTTTCTTATCTCTTAATTTTAACCTTATAAAAATCATAAAATTTAATATTCCAAATCAAATAATGCAATTATTATTAACAATCCTAATTAAAATCCTCCTCAAATCAAATTAGGAGCATCTAATTTAGATAACCAATTTATGTCCCACCATCCATTCAGTGTCATGGAAATGAATAAGTTATTATCTCCCCATATAAAATTTGTCTATACTAGTAATACCATTCCATCTAGATATGAAACTAATTTTTTTCGGGTTCCATGCTAACATTGGTCACTCTCATGAGTGTTGTTAGAACTTACAAAAGATCATGGTCACCCTCATGCTTAGAGAAAAGTTAGTCTATGATGCAATGATCAAAGAGTGCCATAATGAATACCTTAAGGCCTATTAATATTAAAATTTAAACTCTAAATATACAAATAAAACTATAAAATAATCTACTAATCATTATACCCCAATGCATAACATTTCAATGAACATGTTTGTATTAGTGACATTGGGTATGACCAATACTATAATGTTTCCCAATATGTGAATGGGAAAAAATTTAACTACCATCATAAGCACACTAAAAAATATCCCATAACAAACTTGAGAAGCCTTATACCAAATAAAAATTTATTAAATATACTATCACTATTCCCACTACATCTTTGGATTTGAAGACTACTGATGAGCCTCCTCCACCACTAAAGCCACAACTTGATTCGTATAAACCTCCTATTATAAATCCTTATAAAATCATGACTAATAATCAACCTAATTATAATTATTTATCTACCACTAAATGATAATGAAAATTTTTAAATGAACTTAATTATAAGCTTTGAAAAATCCTCTAATAGAATTTTTAAGAATATCTATGTATGATCATACGTTTATCATGAAAAATTTAGAAGACATTGAAGAATCCCCATCTAGTGAATTTAAAGTGTGTATCTTAACCTTTGAAGGTCCTATACCTATAAAAATTCATGCTATCAAAACAACTTATAAATCTTCCTCATCAAATAAACCCTCCATATAATATCTAGAAGAAAATATGATTAATGATGAAATCCTTTTTTGAGATGATTAACTACCCATGTATATTAACATTGGAATAAAAATACATAATATGATAGGTATTGGTGGATTAAATATATTAAATTAACATTACATTGTTTTGGCTACTCTAATAACTTGGATATTCCAAATATAATATTAAATAAACTAATTTTACTTGTCATGGATATAATAAAATAAATAAAAATTCTTTATGTTTCATTTGTCTCCCTCTCACTTTATTAACCAAAAATATATTCCTTGAGATTTTTTTAAAGATCATCCATTGTCTTATAATCTTATTTTAGGTCTCCCACACACTCATCACATGAGATATATCACATATTATGGTATCCAATGCATAAATTTCATCTACAATGGAAAATGCTATGAGTATCAATTAGATCCCAACCCTTGGGGCATTCAAAATTTTAATCTAAAATACAAATTTTTCATCCCAAATATTATTTATATTAATAGTCTTCTATCAAAGTTCATAAACATTAATATTGACCTCCAAGTCACACTTTCTGATTTTGATGATGATGAACCTAATGAGTTAGAAATGTAATTTTAATATCACTGTATTACCTCCTTATTTAGTGGAATGGTTCCATCCTCTCCTTGCATGACACATGAAAATTCCATTGAATAATTATGATACTAAAATTCTTCACCCATGTAATGCTAATGAATCCACTAACATAGAAGATTAATTTGTTTCCAATGTTTATCTGATAGTCAAATTATTTCAAGATATTTTTCTATTGTCTCTTCATAGTTTCAAAACCATGGGTTTATCAACCAAAGATACCTATAGTAATATTAATCATATCTACTCATTACATAATGGCTCAAGCCTTATCATGAGACTGGGATCTAATGCATTAACAAAAAAATGTAGCTAAAATTCATGAAATAAGTGAGATGTTCATGTGGTTTACATATCATAAAATTTTATTGATGATGAACCAAAACCTAAAGGATATATCCCTCCTATAAACCCAACATTGGTAAATACCCCATGGGTTTTTACAAAAAAAAAATTCATTCCTGATCTGATAGTATCAACTATCTTGATATGTTCATAAAATTCACCATAGTCCCCATGATACCAAATATATTGATATTATCCCATCTATGATAAAACTTATAAAATTAATCATTCAAATTGAAATAGTTTTATATTTTCTAGATTATTACATTAAATAGAAATTTATAAGTGTAAAAATAACTTATATGTGATCATCACTTCTGGAAAATAGTATCATCTAGATAGATTGATCTAATCAAAACTACTCTACTTCTCAATAACTACATTATCCACTCTAATATAATTATTAACCTCTTTTGTTATTATTAGATATGTCAACTAGTCAAATACATTTATATCCAATCATTTTTTACCAAACTATATCAACCAGGTTGATAATATATTGTGATATTATTTACATTCTACTTCATCTCATGAAATTTACCCTAAATGTTAAATATACTATTGTAAGACAAACCCATTTTGAGTTTCACAAAAAAGGTAATTATATTATGGACCTCAAACTAGATGTTGAATATTGTGTACCCTTACCTATGGTTCCTGGTGATGAATCTATATTAGAATTACTCCATGTTAGAGAGCCTCAACTTCCTCATCAACATCAAAAGCTTGTAAATTTGAGAAAATAATATCCTTTTATTCAATAATTTCATCTGTAGTATTACTAAAAAATATAGTTCTATTTCTAATATTCCTTCATCATCATATCATTTCTAAGATGAAAATGTCATTCTTGTTAAATAAACCTTTGAAATTAACTAAAACATGAATACCTTCTCTCAATATATTCTTATCTTTACAAAAACTTATCTTGATGATAAAGATAATTATATTATCTTTTTTAGACAAATATCATGAAGCATTTTTGTGGTCATATAAAGACATTCTCGACATTGAAACTAGCATATTTGTACATAATATTATCACATATACAAAATCAAGACCTATGCACCAAAATTAATGAAAGTTTACTCCCAAGGTCTCCACCTCATGTCAAAAAAAAAATTAAAATCCTATTTGATAAGCTCATAAAAATAGTAGATTAATCATAATGGGTATCAAACATTATTATCATTCACAAGAAAGTTACTATTGTCATCCACATACATATCGAATTTTGTAATCTCAAATTAGCATGTCCTGATGAAAAATTCACTTTAAATAAATTGATGTGATTGCTGATTCTACATCTAAATATGAGATGTTATCCCTCATGGATAGTTTTTATGAAATAATTATTTTTTAATTTCTCTCAAAATAAACATCAAACCAATTTTACTATTGAATGGAAAACTTATTGCTATGTTTAGATTCCCTTTATCCTTAAAATTTTCATAGAGACTTATCAACATGTGATGACCCATTTATTTCATAATATTATCCAAAAAAATATTTGAAACCTACGTGGATGACCTTATTTTTTACTTTAAACATTGTTAAAACCATCTACACAAACTTTCCATCATCTTCATTTGTATTATCAATTACAATGTTAGGCTTAATCCTTATAAGTGTGTTTTTGATGTCAGTTCTAGAAAAGTATTTATATTTATAGTTTCCTTTCGAAGGATTTATGTAGATATTGATAAAACTAATGCCATTATTTACATATATATCCCTTAATATATTATTCACATTTACACTTATATTGGGAAAATTGGGGAAATTTGATGATTCATATAAGAGATGGCTTACCACATATTATATAATTTCTCTCCTAAAGGAATGAGTTTCTATTAATTGGACCGATGCATGCTAGAAATATTTTTATCACATGAAATAATCATTGATTTACCCACCTACTATTTTATTACCTTTTAGAGACCATCCTCTCATCTTATATACATCAAATACCCCCATATCAGTTAGGGTGATGCTTTCCCAACAAGATGAATCAATAAAAGATTAATCCATTTACTATATTTAGCATTCCTTAATAAGTAATGGGATACATTACTTGCCATTACATGAAAATGAATGTGACTATCTTTCCATCTACTTCATAGCCAAAAATATTTTACATTATATGACTTATCACTAATTACATAATTTTCAATTTTGATCCCCTTCATAATTTATTCTCCAAAGCTTTGATGCCTAAATATAGAATAGTAAAATGGATGTTACTCTTAATGGAGTTTGACATAATAATTTATACTCAAAACTTAGTCAAAGGTCAATTTATCACTAATAATCTTGTTTACACTCCCTTCCTAGTTATGGATTACATTTGAAATACCTTCCTAATGAAGAAATACTCTTAGTTGATGGTATTCACTAAGTTCTTTCTATAAAATACTATTTTAAAAATTATATGGTAGATCTTGAGGTATAAACCCTTGAATAACATGAAAATAAAAATTTACCATAAAATAACTCTTGAAGTTACAATTGATTTTCAAGAATAAACTTGGACACTTCACTTTAATGGAGCTAAGTTCCATTAAAAAGTTAGGTGAGGTTATGTAAAAAAAATTCCTTGAAATTTTAAATTAAACTTTAAGGTCACTAATAACATGGATTAATATGAAGCTCTAATCCTTGGGTTGTAAGCAACCATATATTTTTAGATGTACCTTGCTTACATGCCTTACAAGATTCATAGCTTATATTATGTCAGGTTAGTGGATAATATCAATGTGAAAGTAAAAATCTCATTACATATCATCAAATTTCATCCACTCTTAGCAAAGAGTTTACATATTTCACAAGTGAAGCAATTTCATGAGAAAAAAAACTATAGTTGATTATATTTCTTCTTTATCATCTCTTTTCCATCCTCATCAAGAACTACATGACGCATATTTTGTAATCCACAGAATGAATATCCACCTATGCTAAAATCTAAGGATGACTCTAATATTTTACATATCAAGGCAATCACTAATTGATAAAATTAATTTTACAAAGATATCATCCAATTCATTAAACATCATGCACATCCTCTAGATCCTGACTCTCATGAAAATACCAAATTATATAAGCAATCTTAAAAATTCACAATTAGACATAAAGTCATTTATTATCATGATGTTGAAGGTACCTTGCTCAATTTATTTACTCAAGACAAAAAAATGTCTTGTTTAGAAATCACATGGGGACATTTGTGGTGGTCATTAAAGCAAACATGCAACAACCTACAAAAGATTACATATGTGATACTTTTGGCCTACTCTATAAAAATATGACATAAATTTTTCTAAAAAGTTTAAACCATGAAAAATATACAATTATCTTAGTATCCACTAACTGATATTCAAATACATGAATGTCTTTGGCCATTGTATATGTGGGGACTAGATCTCATTGGTAAGTTACCTAGATCTAAAGATGTCCATATATTCATAATTGCCACCACGTAGTATTTTATCAAGTGGATAGAATTTATGTCCCTTGTTAATGTTTACTAACATCACCATATCCAATTTTATTCTTAATCAAATCATGTCATTTTTGGATTCCTTGCACAATCATATTTGACAATGGTGGGATTTTAAAAAACAAAGACATGAAGCAACTATGTGGAAAATTAAAAATCATACACAAATTATTGACACCTTATCACTCTCAATGAAATGTTCAAGATTATTCTACCAATAAAATCCTTAATAATATCTTAAAAATTACTATTATGGATTTTTAATCCAAATCTCAAGTTATACCCCACACTTAGCGCTTATCGTACTAGTATATTTACTACCACTAGGGTAACACCCTTTTAGCTAGTTTATGGATCTTATGTTGTATTAAAATTGGAAGTTGAGTTAAATTCCTTATTAATATATATTCATATAATCATCCCTAATAAATATCTTCTGGGATCGCATTTTCACACTTTAGATTTCATTATCAAGTGACATATGAGTGCTTTACATCACAATTTTCTAATTTTCGGGACCATACTTGTTTTGTATAACACATAACTGAATAAATTAATGGAATAGTTCACTTAGAGTTTAGCATAAAAACATGAAATTATATCCATAACTTTGTTATAACCAACATATGAACTAGTCTAAGTACATATCACATTAATAACTTCTTTAGGAAGTAATATTTAACCACATAGTAATTAGATAGAAGTGGGTTAGTGTGGTCATACCTACTCACCTATATCCATGTACTATGTTGAGTCCTTCAAAATGGATTCATTATTGACTTATGTACTTACCCAATTACCTATATAAGCTATAAAATATCCATTACCTCATGGGTATATTAGTAAAGTCTAGCAAACAAATGTAGAGTAAGATCAGATTCAATAGAATAATCATCATACTAAGCTTTCTTAAGTATGATTCATCAAAATAGCAAGTAGATAGATATAACGGTAGAGTACTAATTTAAAAATGAATGCAAATAATTTTATCACCTTTTCAAAACATATTCAATCAATGTATGAAGTTTGACATGTCAACTACTAAAGGTAAGAAAGATTTGATGTATGTTTCAAAAATGTGCTTAAGTTTTGCTCAGGAACATATTGTGAATTATAGGTAGGGCATAAGTTCAAGACTAACTTACCTATCAATCATTAAGGTGTTATGATATATCAAATATTTATCTTTAACTTAAACATTGGTTTTAGTTTAAGTATTCATTTTACTTAAATATTATATCTATTTAAGCCTCAATTGTGTGATAAATTATTATCATCATAATATAAGTTAATAATATTTCTCTTATCAATTAATAATAAGAAACCATTAATAAAATATTTAATTATCTCTTTTGAAAATAGAGTACTTGTTTCTTAATCACAAGATGCTTAGCTAGGAATAACCATGTTTCTAAGAACTTAAAATTGAAGTACATTGATGTCAATGTAGCCTTATTATGATATAAGACTAACTAGTTCTTAAGTGTATTCAATTATAAGGAATTTATTTAAGAGATACCCATATATTCCTATCCATATAAGTATTTATTAATTGACATGAATGAATTATCTTTAAGTAGATAAGGTCATATTAATTATATAGGTAATTATTCTTATATAAACTTTATTCCATAAATCATTGAGTTATTATAACTTCTCACAAGATATTTAACTAAAATTAATCCATTAATTTACTAATCCACTTATAGATATTTAATTTAACCAATTGTGAAGTTACAATCCATACATTAATGAAGTGTCAATACTTTCATTCATGCATCCATGTGAGTAATAGAATTCACAACCAATACCAATTATAAAATTTCATATAAATATAATTTTAAACCTTACCCAATAAAACAAATAAATAAAGTACACATATCCAATGGATATTTTTATCTAGATTAAATAAGCTTTTAATTATATAGAATCATACACGTAACTTTGACATATCTAACATGATGTCTCATTTACTTATCTTCTAATAAATAATGAATCAAACCATAATCAAAACATAATTAATGTCTTAGTCAAACACTAATAATCATACGATAAAATATATCTAATTATTTCCTCAATTAATATACCAAGGCTTTTTAAATATAGTCAAAGACATGATCAAATCACCACCCAAAATTCTATAGTAATCAAATAAAACTTTCAACTATTTATTCAAAACATATCATGATTATCAAATATTAGATTCATATAAATTTATTAATTCCATTTTATTCAAATAATCCAATGAGCAACTATAATAATTTTATGAATCAATATACATGTCATGTTACATCATTTTGTATTAAATACAATTATGAAAAATAACATAAAATTCAACTATAAGAATTACTCAACAATTTTAATTTGTTTTTAATTAATAATAATAATAATACTAATAATAATAATAATGATGATGATGATGATGATGATGATGATAATAATAATAATAATAATAATAATAATAATAATAATAATAATAATAATAATAATAATAATAATAATAATAATAATAATAATAATAATAATAATGAATCCAATCATTGTATGCAATCTAATGAAGTTAATCCCACATCACCAATCCCAATAATCTTAACCATAAGTGGCCCTAGATAACCCAAACCATTAGTTGCATATGGATTAAGGTATAATAGAATAGATAGAGAAAGGATTATGAAATAATTGAGCTTGATAAAATAAAAAAAAATTACAAATTAAAGTAAACCAAACACATAAACCAAACCAATAAGATCTTAACTTGGTACTTGATTATGATTGCAACTTTATTTCTAAGCTTCTCGATTTATGGGTCATATTCTATTTAAAAATATAATATGGATCATTAATCTATTTTGTCATACTAATATTCAATTAATACTTTAATATACATTTAGAAGTTAAAATAAAAATTTCAAATATAATATAACATCTCAACCAATTTCAAATAAAACTTACGTAAAGTTTCAGATCATGTTATTGACAAAAATTGACTTTGTTTAACATAATAATAAAAACTTAGTTTAATTGAAACCATTTATATAATAATAATAATAATAATAATAATAATAATAATAATAATAATAATAATAATAATAATAATATTAATAATAAAAAATAAAAAATAAATAGATTAATTTAGCCAAATATGTCAATGTAATCATGAATGATAATTATTATAAAATATCACTTCTAGAATTAATATTATAATTCAACATGATTTCATAACCCTAGGTTAGATAATCATAACTTTAAAGATTCATAAAAAGTCAAACGAGTAAAATGAAAATAATAATAAATCATTCCAAAAATCCCTTCAATTATTTTGAACCCCTATGGGGACTCCCTATTTTTCTTGTCCCCCATAATATTTGTGGTTTGAAATAACCAACATACTATTAATTTTATATTTTTCTTTACTATATTTTATTATACCTAACTATGCCTAATAAGGTTTTTTAAAATAATAAAACAAATAACATCTTGGTTTAATTTTAACACAATAAAGCAATATGGATCTCTTAAAACAATCATAAACTTAATTACAATAAACTAAGCCACCAAAATAACCAATAGTCACCATAAAGTTGTATGGATTTTATTTTATACACTACCCATCAATGAAAAAAATGTAGTCATAACCAAATAGTTGCTATATAATTCCATAATGGATTCTACTCAAACCCACCCAAATCTTTGAATTCATAAAATTTTAAAACCCAAACACTAATAATAACCTAATTGAATCATTAAAAAATCATTATACATAGTCGCTTTTAATAACCCAATAAAGACTTTCAAAAAATATGAGTTTGATATTCCACAAACCCATTTTACTCATGATATCAAAAATACATATTGACTTCACCATGCAAACAAAATAATAACCAATTAAACACATGACCTTACTATGGAGTAACCACATTAAAACATAATGATAACACATACACATAGTCATTTTAAACAAAAACAAATGTTATCAATAGCCTAATAAAATACTATAAGTTCTCAACTGAGCCACTAAATAATAACATAAAACCAACATGATGGCCCTTATTAGGGTTTCATCTAAAATCAAAACTAATGATTAAGTTTTTAACTAAATCCCTAATACCTTTCTATTCGACTATATTTCTAGAAATAAACTCAAAATTTTAAATACATTAACTTCTATGCCAAAAAAATTAATAGAGTTTCCCTAAGGTTTATAAAAATCCATGAATAAATTCCCAAAATGAATGCAATGAACCCTA
This sequence comes from Torreya grandis, assembly GCA_037957365.1. Lineage (NCBI taxonomy): Eukaryota > Viridiplantae > Streptophyta > Pinopsida > Cupressales > Taxaceae > Torreya > Torreya grandis. The sequence continues at coordinate 217,236 of JARHVA010006297.1, forward strand.
GAAACCAACCGAAGCATCTCAAACCTCGTTCATGGTAATGTGATCCAATACCATGACCCCTATGTCATTGGCTTCAACAAAAACACACTAAAGCAATTACCATGACTTCCATGTGGGTCAAGATCCTAACTTAACTCTCTAATATCAAACAATAACTTAGTCACATGCAAATTAAACAATAAAAGTATACAAATCATGGTCCATTTAAACACACAAACCATTATGCCTAGGATAATACATTGCATATTTTTAATAAACTTGAATGCAAGTTTTAAAATGTATAGGGTAATTTTTAAAGCATTAAGTCATAGATTGTAAGACAAATGAAAATATAATCGAACCTCAAAGATAAAACATGAAATGAATAAAGATGATGAAGACTAGAATAATTATTAATATGAATAGTTACATGATGGACTAGACTCTTCAATTCAATGAGTAACAAGTTCATGAATAATAGAAAACATTGAATTGATAAAAATAATAAAACAATTAAGAATACAATAGTCACCTTGAACTTAGACTCAAATAAGGATAGTCTCCCAAACTATAGTATCAAATAAAGATATGTTTTCACAAAATTAAAAATTAACTCAAATCAACTATTAATGAAATCAATAATAAATTGATAACATACAATAGGAAAATAATAAAAACATAATGACTAAATCATTAATACTAATAAACTCTTATTTATGTTTAATTTCACTATTTCATTTATCCATTTATTTCTGCATGGTTCCTTGTTGATCAGTTATCACCACAACCTAGCTCAAGTACATGTCCCTACAATCAACAAATATACTATCAAAAAAATATTCACATCTAAGTATAATAAATGTGATAACAACTTTAATTAATACATCTATTTCACTAACAAACCAATACACATTAAGTAATAATATCAAATGATATAACGAAATGTAATCTATAATTTTCTCAACAATTATAATGAAAATGTATAAATGTAGATCACTAACTATAATAGCATAATAAAGTAACAAAATATGTTTCAAATAGCTCACAACTAGACTATATCAACATAATGAATTAAATTTAAGTAAATTAGGGTCATGATATCCTCTTCCACATGGAAAAGAGTTGTTTTGGTGATCAAAATAGCCCAAGATAGTCTTGTCTAAAAAGACTCTCATCTTCCAATGTAACACTTCTTTCTAATAAAGGACGTCATTAAACCAATACTTGGGAAATCTCATGATTCCTCAGCTTAATTATGTGATGATATAGGATCTTCAATGGATCAAACTACATCTTTTCCTCTTATGAAATTTGAAGATGAGTCTAATCCAAAACGTGAGATAGAATAAGAATATACTTCTTCAACAAATCAATATAAAACACATTGTGAATCCAAGACATGATTTGAGGTCAACACACCCCCATTTTTAAGAAATGAGGACCCTTTTTTCAAATTGTACAAATTTGTACCTTAAAATTAAAAATTCACTTGATCATAGTACCACTAGCATGTTTGTGCATTGTCTTTATTTGAATATCATTCACACCTGATTTGGTTGGCATATTTGTTCATAATTATAATTTAATCTTTCCTAAAGTTTCTAACATTGGATCTTCATGTTTTGGGTTACAACTCCAATGGAATCCATTTACAATGAGTAATACTTGGGTTTCATGATTTTTAAATCAATTTGGCCTTTTACTACCCTTTGTTCTATCAAAGATCAAATTAAATTCATGATGAATCATCTTGAAACCCTTATTCAAATTAATATATCTCATTTCATCTTTAATCAAATTCAAATTTTCAAGAGAGAAATTTATGTGAGAATGATTAATTAAGTCATAAACCTAGTTTAGTTTTTACACTAAGACTTAATCATGTTTATCGATAGGAACAAGCCTTAGTCTAAATATTTATACTTGGTCCCTTCATGTCCCATAACCCCTTGGTCAATTTTATCATTAGAATAGTCTAACTAAATGGAGGGTCTCTTTTACTATATACTTAGCCTAAAAACCTTACTCTAAAGTTTATTGTATTTATTAATATAACAAACCTTAGGCTAAAACCTAGATTAAACTTTTTATCCTAAGGTCTTACTCATGTTCATTAACATGAAATAAAACCATAATCTAAAAACATTATGTTAAGTTTTATAGCTTGACTTAAATATCATTTTCATCCATAGGATCAATGGTTTGCATTTTCTTAGGTGATTGAGATCCAATGGTGAGAGATTAAAGATAAATCTCCATCCATAAGATAAATTTTAAATATCTTCCAAAGATAAATGGTATACATTTTCTTGGGTAGGATTGATATACTAGTGCGCATTGAGTCAAAACTTCAATAGAGCCATGGGAAAAATGAGAAAGTGACAATTGTCACACTCACACCCAAAGAACACTCATCAACCAATGGAATTCAACGTTGTCGATCAAGATCCAATTGAGTGCATTTTCTCAGGAAAGGATGAGTTAAAGGTATCTAATAAAGGTGAAAATGTCAAAATCCCTAAGGATGAATGTAGAGATGATGCATGCCATAATTTTGAGACATAAATTAAATCTCAAGCATTTTTCAAATATTGATGGTATATAGATGAGCATACACATTTCAATCAATGGTTCATTGAGCAAGAGGCATAATTAATCAAATCAGGATCAATAGAGTGTGATTGATATATGCAAATGAGATAAATGGTGTAAGGTCCATGTTAACATTTAAATAAATCTTAGATCAAATGTGGAAGTGACAAGCGTCATAACCATGAAAAACATAACTAGCAACAAATAGTTTTTATGTTCTTAGATCGAGATCGATGGTGCACATTGATCTGTGTAAGGATGATCCAATGGTGCAAGATCAAGGTAGAATTTTCAAAAGAGAATGATAAATTTCAAATATTAACAAGAAACATAACATATAAATACCATAGGGATGCCATGATAATGCCACATTGGAGCCACATATGTATAGTATGCTAAGTTTAAGATCTTACAGAGCCAAGAAATACAAGGGTATAAGTTCAAAATCTGATTGGGATTTAAGTCACAAATCTCACACAATTTCAAATGTTGTCTACCATTAAAACACTATAAAAACCTTCAAGAAATCCTTAAAAAGTATAGAAACCCTGATTTGACCTAATGCTCATCATTATCAAGCCAAGGGAGTTGAATTATAACTTGTGCAAGTATAATTTGATCTATAATTAAACTATAAACTATTAGTGAGCAATATATATAATCCCACAACCATGGAAACCCAAAAAATTGTTTCAAGGGAAGATATGGATCTCTATTTAACTCTAAATATAGAAGGGAAGGTTTTAAAAGACACATAATTTGATGCCATAGCTCTAAATACAAAGACAACAACTAGTCAAGCTTGTTTTGGACAACTAAGAATTAGTATCCCATCATAAGGGAAGAACATGTCTAAAAGGAAGATCTACTACAATGATCAAGGGCATCTTGCAATAGAACAAAATTTGAAAGAACAAGCCATTATGTCAATCCAAGAAGATATAGTAAAGTTATATGAGGACACCATGATCAAATTATTTAATTCCTTAAAGTTAATTAGAACCAAACAAGAGGTAATAAGTGAGCAAAATTCCATAGCTACAAGATAAGTTGGAAAATGGTAGGATTCAATCTATCAAGTGAAAGACTTCATCAAATCCTTGACTAAAAATCATGTTTTTAAATTCAAGACAGTTAAACTATCATATTTAAATATGGCTATGTCTATGTTGGTAGACAAAATCAAAGCCCTAAGTAGATGCTCCAAGTAGATGGAGGATATTTCCAAGGACCTCAAGCATTAAGAAGATAAAATTCTACACATGTTGTATAGATTAATCAAATATCTCACCTCACATAGTCCTTTGGGCCTTATTACTGATGAGGAGTTCAAGCATAGAACTTCTCAATTTATGTAGGAGGTGAGGAACCAAGGTCAATGGAAGATAAGGGTTGAGGATAGGATAGGAGATGCTGGGAGCATCAAACAAGATTTGAAGAGATTTAAGAAATATCTCAGTAACTTGGGAGATCAAGAAAAGATCTATTCATGATACCCATTATTGACCTCCAACTCATCAACAAGAAACATCATAGACTTAAGATCCTATAAGGAACATGGAAGGCTATAGTAGTACCAATGTCCCAAAGTTAGTTAGATTTGGAATATTATTTTTTAACTAGCATTGTGTATTGTTTGGAATGGAATATTCTTTTTCTAAAGTTATGTATAACTTCTAAAATATATTGTCTATAGGTCAGTCTATTAGAAAAGATAATTTTTTATATAAAGTGACAAAAAGGACAACTGCCCTATATAGATGTACAAATGTAAGTTGTCAATACTGAACAACATACCTCATTAATGGTCTATATAAATTGGTGTTACAAATTGTAAAGGGGAGAGATTTTTTATATCCAAATAACTATTTTTAACTTTTTGAGAAAATTAATATAAGCAAGGAATTCTACAAATTTTGTCCACATTTTCTTGTGTGAATTTATATAATGGTTTCTCTCTCATTTTTATGGTGTCATCATAAAATTTGAATGGTTCTTATGAATTATAAGTGTGAATATTTTAATGGAGAGTTGTTAATTTGGGCTAATGCTATATTAGTTAAAAGTTCTTAGGTTTACTTTGCTTTCTTTTCTATTCTTACATCTAGGCTAATGTTATTTGCTTTTAGGGGTAAAATTGTTAAATCAAATCTAGTTCTTATTTACATATTTTCATACTTCCCTTAGATGTTTGCCTAATGTGTAGTAGCATTTGAGTTTATGATACTTCTTGTTGCACATTGGTTAAATTCATATTTAGATGAAATTGGAACTTTATCATAATGTTTGAAATAGAGATCAACAACACCTCCTTTTTTGGCCTTACCCTTCCTTTTATTCCCTTTTTATCAATCAACTTAGATTAGTTTCATTATGAATATTCATATTAGTTTAGCTTTAGACTTAAGTTTTGAGAAAAATTTACTCATATTAGCTTAAGTAATCTCCAAAATCAAAGATTAAATCTTAATCCATAGTGGCTCCCAAGCACCCAATAATATAAATTTGTGAAAAAGTCAATTTGTTCTACCTCTATTTCACCAAGGATAATAGGATTATCACAGCCATTAATTCATATAATGGATTCTTTAAATCTAAAAATGAGATGTTTTTATTAAACACTATATGTTGACCTAGTGATACACATTTAGGTATAAAAAATTTGGTGCTATAAGGAGTGCGAGTTTAATATTTGAAAATTTTCAACATATTTACTAATTTTGGTAGATTTTTTTCAAATATTGATATATTATTTGCATATTTATGTTTCTTTTAGATTATTTGTGGAAATATCATTGATCTTAATGGTTTCAAACTAGTTTTTGTGCTTATTTAGACAAAGATAGATATTCTTTCAAGATATATGAGTAATTGCGGTAAAGATATCTTAAGATCTATGAATCCAATATTTCTGAGGTTAGTAATAGCTACTTTATTCAAAGTTTTATTGTATCTCTAAAAATTTGAGATTGTTCGAGTTTGAGACATGTAAAGATCACTAATATTTATGTTTTTGGACACATATTTGTGATAATTTAGTTAAATATAGACGTTATTTTCTATTATTTATACATATTTGTAGAAATTTTGATTAATGTTCAAATATGGTCATCTTTATTTTTAAAAATAATACTTACACATTGTATTTCAAGTAGGATTAAAATCTCTCAAGATAAAATTTCCAAGGATGAGGATCAATTCAAGTTATGAGACAAGGGTTCCCATTCTTTCATTATAATTCCATAGGAGAGCTAGGTGAGACAAAGGTAAGAATAGAATTTCAAAGTCTCAACCAAGTTCACCAATTCAAGGTTCTCCTATGTTAAATCGCTATCAAAGTATGGATTGGCTAGGTGGTTCTTTAATCAATGTGATACATGACCTTCCTCATAATCCTAGAAAGTATTTACCTAATTTTAGTCCTAATGGTGTTATACCTACTAAAGCATACATTAAATCCTTCAAATTTGCTTTAAGACTTTTAAATGTTTTTCATGAAGATGTAGAATGCAATTTTTTTCCATTTACTTTCAAAGATGTTGCATATGAATGGTTCCTTAACCTTCATAAAAACTATATATCTAGCTACAATGATTTAAATAATTACTTCATTTATTAGTTTAGTAAAATCATTAGTCCATGTGTCCTGTACCAACAATAGAATATAATCAAAAGAGACCTATATGAGCATATAAGAGAATTTAATGCTAGATTATAGAAAATGTTTAGAATTACCACACATACTTACATGTGTGATGGGGCTTTAGCCTTAGATATATACAATAATGCCTTAGATCCTATGACTTCTATGTTTTTCAAAAGATCTACTCATGTCATTAATACATCCCTTAGCTTATGCTAAAGTTGTGATCATTAATGACCAACTACAACCACAAGGTCAAATGGTATAAAATATTCAAAATATTAATCCAAATTTACCTATTATTAATGTCATTTCCAATTTTAATAAAAATATTCCTACCTTAAATCAGCTTTTAAACCATACACATATTGGCCAAAACCTAGGATTATTGAATAACCTACCAATGGATCTTATCCATAAGAATAGAGAGCTTTGATGCCTATAGCTAGTAATAATACTCAAGTTAATAATTATAAGGCACAAAAAAATGATAATGATTGTATCTTGAATATGGTTCAAAATCTAAACACTAATTTCATTCAGTTGTAAAAGTAAGTTGGGAATACTGGAGAAACATCTAATAGGATCTTATCTTTCCAAAGGTTTAATAGACCTTCAAATAAATTTAAAAATAAAAATAATAATATCCATAACAATGAGTCATACACCAATAAAAATGTGCTTGATATAAATCTTGGTGATGTAGCTTTGCCTGATTATTGTAGAGTTCATTGTACTTCAAATCATGGTGAGTTATATTATCTAGAATTTTCCAATGCTTTTGAATATTTTCAAGAAGAATTTGATACCTCTGAAGTTGTACCTAAAAAATACAATGGTGAAGGTACCTAAAGTTCTTCAAGGTCATCTAAATTTACTGATTCAACTCTCATGGTGGAAACATTTGAGTTCCCATTCCAAGAAGAGAATGAGCCTGAGGATATCCCTAAAGAGATTTATTATTTTTATTAATATTTGAAGAAGACCTATCCTCTAAGGAATAGGGAGAAGAAATAACCTTTGAATACCTCAACTCCACCTAATAATTTTTACACTCCTCATTATAATACATCAAATAACAATCCAAAGCCTCCTAAGGTAAGTACCTCTAAACCTAATGTTGTTACATCTAATTCTACCAATAGGAATTGATATAATATAGTAAGGGATATAAAAAATATTAAAGATAACATTACCTTGTGTGAGTTGACTTATATTATAGAACAAATGGATTTGTTGTTATAATCTTTATCCAAGAAGCCTTGTAAGTTTCAAAACACTGCACATGTTAACATTATAATACACAAAAATAAGGTAGTTGTTCCACCATTCCTACTCATAATTAGGATCATTGGTAAGAATTTACATAATTAATTGGTAGATATAGGTGCATCCAAAAACATCATGCTGAAGGCTATTTGTTAACAATTAAGTTTGACTCCCATTACATTTAGTAGGGTTGTAGCTCAATTAGATAAATTAAGATTAAAATTTATTGGTAAATTGTTAAATGTTCACATGTAGATTGATTTTAAACCAAAGATTCAACAATTCATTAACATCAAAATGGCAGATATTCTTGATGCATATATAATGCTACTAAGTAGGTATTGGACCATATCTCTAAATGGTTATATGTCAACTAACTATTCACACATGTGGTTAACTTGGAAAGGAGTTCCAAAATAGATCAAGATAAAGAGGGAGCCTGAAATGAAACATACGATCACCAAGTACAATGAAACTAATGAGAGGGTCAACATGGTTAACTCAAATCTAGGTGTTTATACTCTTGACACCACAAATGTATGTAACTCCAGAACTTCTAATGCTATGCCTAGATTATCGAAGCTATATTTTGATGGTGTTAGATGCAAATCAGGGTCTAGATTAGGAGTGGTATTAATCAATCCCATTTGGAAAGAATACAATGACACTTACAAACTCCAATTCCCATGGATTAATAATCTTACAGAGTATGAAGTACTTGTTCTTGGATAATAGTTTGAAATTAAACACAAGGTTAAAGAACTATTATTTTTTAGTGATTTAGAACTATTAGTTAATCATATATAAATTAAATACCAATGTAATCTATCATGCCTTAATAAATATAAATTTAGAGTGTGGGCCTTAGTTAAATGTTTTATGCTTTTGACATTTTGTCAATCCTTAGGAAAGAAAACAAGGCTACAAATGAACTTAATTTAGCTACAGCCAGCCTTATACCCAATCAAAATTCCAAGTTACAAAGCCTTACCATTGAATTAGTCCCTTATCCCTTAGTTTTAGATAATGCCAACCATTTACAAGTATTCAATGATTATCAACAAATCATAGAATTCATGAATAACTTAGGAGTATTTGAGACTCAAATTACTAATGAGGTCAATTAAAAAACCCTTAACGATGACAAATTTGAAGACAAGATTGATGACAAGGTCATTTATTTGGGTGACAATAAGATCCCAAAAGGGATGATAGCCTTACAGAGACTATTTGATTCAAATAAACTAGCTAAGACTGTCAAGATTCCCAATGTAGATGGGAAGGACTACAATGCAATGGACCTAGGTTCCCAAGGTCAACCTCAGCTATTGAATATTTTTATATCCTACACAAGCATTGAAATTGAGAGAACAAAAGATTTTATAACCAAGTATAAGGATGTGATAACTTAAATATATTTGATCCTAGGGTCATAACGCACACCATACCTCTAAAGGAATCCTACAAGTCATTTAGGCAAAAAAAATTCCAGTCAACCCTGTCTTAAAACCAATGATAAAAAAGAGGTCATTAAGTTACTAGATTCCAAGATAGTGTTTTCCATTAGACACTCCATTTGGGTAGTTAACCTAGTACTAGTCAGGAAGAAAAATAGTGAAATTAGATTGTTCATTGATTTTATAAATCTGAATAGAGCATTTGAAAAGGATAATTACCCCCTACCTTCTCTTGACCAAGTAATCCAAATTATTTTTTGTTCTGTTATCATGTTTTTCTTGATGTATTTTCAAGATATAATCAAGTTCTAGTGAATAAGGAAGACATGATGAAGATTTCTTTTACTACTAAGTGGGGCACATTTTCCTACAAGAAAATACCCTTTGGATTGATCAATACAGGTGAAACCTTTCAAATAAAAATGGATCATGCATTCCAAGGACTCATATGTAAGTGTATTATTATTTACATGGATGGCCTGACTACCTTTAGAAAAAAACAAAGATCACATCATGCACTTGAAATAAGTATTTGAAAGCTGTAGAAGGTATGTAATTTTTCTCAACTTAAAGAAGAGGAATTTTTTTAACTAAGGAAATGTTTTTGGGGCATGTTATAGGTAAACATGGGATCTCTATATACTAAAATAGAGTAAATGAAATAATTAGGTTAGAAATACCTAATAATAACAAGGAACTAAAGTCTTTCTTTGGTAAAATAAACTTAGTGACAAAGTTTATTTATGGTTATGTAGAAATAGTGAGATCTTTGGATGAAATGTTGAAGAAAGATGATAAGATCACTTGGAATGAAGAGACCAATAATCCCTTCAAGGAAATAAAATAATTAATTGGACAAGCCGCTATGCTAATAAGTCTAGACTTTACTAAAGACTTCTATCTTTACTCTTTTTCTTTTAACCATATAATTGTGGATATATTAAAATAGTAGATAGATGGATGTGATCATCCTATTGCTTTCATGAATATCAATTTTAAAAATGTTGAGTTGAATTATTCTCTTATTGACAAGCAATCGTGTGTTCTGGTTAAGGTAGTGAAGAAATTTAGGCATTATATCCTTATAAATAAGGTACATGTAATACTACTAGACCCTGCCACTAAGCTCATGCTTATTCAATGTGAACTTAGAGAAAGGAGAGGTAAGTGGATGTCTATTATATAAAAATATGATCTAGATATGAAGACTATAAATTTGGTAAGATACCATGGATTAATTTAGTTGATTGGCAATACTAATCACAAACTGAGTTTCATTGAGGTATAATAACAAAATTTTAAACCAATTATTGGTATGATCCTAT
>JARHVA010006297.1:232500-295000 GCA_037957365.1 Torreya grandis
TCCCTTTATTATGTCTCAAAACCTAGCTTATATATTTTATCCTAAGGTATTACTCATGTTTATTAACATGAAATAAAACCATAGTCCAAAAACTTTATACTAAGTTCTTTAGCCTAACTTAAATATCATTTTCATCCATAGGATAAACAATCCACTTTTGATTGGGTGACCAAGATCCAATGGTGTGAGATTAAAGATAAATCCCTAGCCCTAGGATAAAGTTTGAACATGTTATACAGATCAATGGTATGTATTTTCCTAGGAAAGATTTATATAATGGTGTGTATTGAGTTAAAACTTCAATGAAGCTCGAAGACAAACAAGAAAGTGACAAGTGTCACACTCACAACTAAATAACATTCAACAACCTATGGTGTTTGACCTTGTGGATCAAGATCCAACATAGTGTGTTTGCTCAAGTGAGGATGATCCAACTATACGTGATGAATGTGGAAAATTAAAAATACCTAAGGATGAACATGGAATAGTTGCAAACCACAAATTAAAGCTTGAGCATCTTTTAAAGATTGATATTACATAGATGAGAGTACACATTCTAATTAATGGTTTATGGATAAGGAAATATAATTAAGCAGATCAAGATCGATGAAGTGTGATTAGTCTATGAAAATGAGATCAATGGTGCAAGATCAATGTTAACATTTGAACAAAGCTCAGAGTAAATGGGAAAGTGACAAGTATCATAACCATGGGGAACATAGCTATCAACCAATATCATTAAAGTTATCAGATTGAGATCAATTATCTGCATTGATCTATGCAAGGTTGATCCAATGGTGTGAGATCAAGGTATAATTTTCAAAAGGTAATAGTCACTTTTTAAATATTTAACAAGCAAAATGCCATGAAAATGGCATAAGGATGCCATAGTGATACCACATCAGATCCATGTAAGTATAATACACCAGTTTGAAGATCTTATAGACCCAAGAAATAAAAGTGCATAGGTACATAATCTAATTAGGATCTAAGTCACAAATCTTACATAAGTTTAAATAGAGGCCACCATAAAAGGACTATAAAAACCTTCAAAAAACCCCTAACAAGTTTACAAATATTGATTAAACCTGGTGATCATTATAATCAATTTAAGAAAGTTGAATTATCACTTGTGCAAGGATAATTCAATCCAAAATTGAATTACAAACCATTAGCAAGTAATCTAGTGAAGCCTACAACTATGGTAGCCTAAAAAGTTGTTTCAAGGGAGTAATAGAGCTCTATCTAACTTTATATATTGAAGGGAAGGTTTTCAAAGACACATAATTTGATGCCATATCTCTAAATACAAGGGAAAACTATTGGTCAAGCTTGTTTTGGACTATTAAAAACTAGTAGCCCATCACAAGAGAAGAACATGTGTATAAGGAGGCTCTACTAAAATGATCAAGGGCATCTTGTAATAGAGAAAATTTTGAAATAACAATTCATATTGTCAATCTAAGAAGATATATTCAAGCTATATGAGGACACCATCATTAACTTATTCAATTCCTTAAAGTCAGCCAAAACCAAACAAAAGGTAACTAGTGAGTAAAATTTTATAGCTATAGGCCAAGTTGGATAATGGTAGGCTTTAAGATATCAAGTAAAATACTTGATCAAGGCCTTAGACAAGAATCAAGTCCCTAAATTAAATATATTTAGCCTATCACATTTAAATATGGCTATGGCTATGTTGGTAAACAAAATAAAGCCTTGAAAAGATGGTCCAAGTAGATGGAGGACATTTCTAAGGACCTCAAACAATGGGAAGATAAAATGCTACACATGATATATAGCTTAATAAAAGAGCCCACCTCACTTAGTCCTTTGAGCATTATCACTGATGAGAATTTTAATCATTTGACTTCTTAGTTCATGAAAGAGGTGAGGAACCAAGGTCAAGGAAAGATAGGGGATGAGGAGATGCCAAGAGCATCAAATAAGCTTTGAAGATAGCTAATGAAGATCTCAGTAACCTATGAGATCAAGAATAGAACTATTCATGAGACCCATTGTTGACCTCCAACTGATCAACAAGAAACATCATAGAATAAATATCCTATAAGGAAGATAAAAGGCTACAACAACACTAGGGTCCCAAATTTAGTTGTATTTATAATATTCTTTCATAACTGGCATTGTATATTTATGAGAATGGAATATTGATTTTGTAAAGACAATTACAACCTATAAATCACATTACTTCTAGGTAAGTATATTAGAAAATATCATTTGTTTCAGAATGTGATAGAAAGGATAGATGTCTTATACACATGTACAAATGTAATTTTTCAATACTTACTAGCATACCTTATGAATGGTCTATATAAAGAGGTGTTGCCAATTGTAAAGGGGAGAGAGTTTTTACAACCAAAAAACTATTTGTAAATTTTTGAGAAAATTAATATAAGTAAGGAATTATGAAAAGTTTATCCTTATTTGCTTGTGTGAATTGCTATCATGGTTTCTTTCTTATTTGTCTAGTCTCATCTTCAAATTTGAATGGTTCTTATGAATTTTGAGTTTGCATATTTTAATCCAGAGTTCCTAATTTGGGCTAATGTTGGATTAGTTGAAATTTCTTAGGTTAACTTCACTTTTTTTACCTTCTTACATCTAGACTAATGCTATTTACTTGTAGGGGTAAAATTCTTATAGTAAATCTTGTTCTTATTTTCATCTTTTCATACTTCCCTTAGATGTTTGCCTAATGTGTGGTAGGATTTGAGATTATGCTACTTCATGTTGCATATTGGTTAAATGAATATTAAGATGAAATCATAACTTTTTCATAATGTTTGAAACAAAGATCAACAACACCTCTCTTTTCTACCTTACCCTTCTGTTTACTCTTTTTTATCAATTCACCTTAAATCAGTTTCATTATGAATATTCATCTTATTTTAGCATTAGACTTAAGTTTTGAGCATAATTCACTCAAATTAACATAGGTTATTTCCAAAATTAAAGATTAACTCTTAAGCCATGGTGGCTCCCAACCACCAACTAATATAAATTTGTGAAATAGTAAACATGTTTTACCTCGATTCCACAAAGATAACAAGATTGTCATAATTGGCAACTCATGTAATGGATTCTTTGAATCCAAAAATGAGAAGTGTTTCTTAAACGCTATATGTTGACCTAGTGATATACATATAGGAATCAATAATAAGGAATTTTGAATGGATATATGATAAGTAAAAAAGTGTAATTATATCTACAATATCAAAAGGTCCTACAAATTGAGGGGCTAGTTTGGAAGACAATTCAAATTTAGTTAATATTTTCTATAGTCTAACACACATAAAAAACCTTATCTCCTGATAAGAATTCACGTCATGTCCTTTTCAAATATGCATTACTCATTTTCATATCTAAGGTAGCCTTTAAATTTTACCTTTTAGTTTTTATGGGATTGTCCTAATCTTACAAAACATTAGGACCAAGAATAGTCTTATTTTATAAACTTTCCCAACCAAGTGGAGTTCTACATTTGTGACCATAAAAAATATTTGAAAGGAGCTATTTTAATCACAAAATTTATATGTATTATTATAAGATAATTTAACTTGGTAATTAATCTTCCCATTTACCTTGTTGATCCATAACATACATTCTTAGCATATCTTCCACAACCTGATTTAATCTTTTAGTTTGACTATCCATTTCTAGGTGATAAGACAAACTAAAATTTGACCTTGTACTAAAATAAGTAGTTATATTTTACAAACTATTTAAGTAAAAAAAATATATTAATCATAAATAATAACTCCATGCATACCATTTAATCATACTTTATCTTTCAAAAATGATGAAGCAAATACATATGCATCATTAGTCAAATTCTAAGTAATGAAATGACCAAAATTTGTAAATTTATCTAATATAGAAAAAATAGTATCATGTTTATATTTATATTTTGGAAACCTAACTATGAAATCATAGCCTACTTACCTTATGGTACATCATGAGGGTAGAACAAAATACAAAAACTTCATTTTTTATTTTAGTCCAATAATAATTCCTTTTAAGTTCATACGTCATCTTTATGACACCTATATGAGTGAAATGAGGTGATGTGTGCACTTATTTTAGCAAAATGTTCCTTAAGTAACTAGACTTAGGTACATACTTTCTATTTTTATGTCTGATTAAACCATTAGAATCAATTGAAAAATAAAAATATATATTTTCAATAATCTCATCAACCAAATTTGCACTTACATCTTAGTAAAATTTATTAGAACATTATTATTCCAATAATTCAATTCTAAAATTATTATGTAGAATAGATAAGGTAAAAATTTGTACTAGCTAAGTACATCAACAAAATGATTCTCCTTAAAATTCACCTATGAAATATTCATATCAAATTTACTTAAAAATTCTAGCCATCTATGCTAGCATGCATTTATATCATCCTTTGAGAAAAAATATTTTAGGTTGTGATGATTAGATTTTACCTCAAAATGCTTCCCTAATAAAAGGTGTTTCCATTGATTCAAAGCATGAATAATGGTAGTTAGTTGAAGGTCATTAGTGGTGTAGTTTTCCTCACTATCCTTTATTTTGAGTGATTCATAAGACACAAATGAATCATCCTAAGTTAACACACCGCCCAAGATTTTTTAGATGCTTCAACCCATTTTTCAAAAGTTCCTTTTAGATTTTGTATAATAATTAGAGGTGTCAAAGTCAATATCTCTTTATGTTTTAGAACATCTTGCTCACATTCACCAATCCACACAAATTTATTACCCTTTCACTACAAGGATGTTATTGGGTTACATAACTTAGAAAACATTTCAACACATATTCTATACTAACCAACAAATCCCATAAAACTATGTACTTCATGTATGATTTAATGAGCAGGTCACTCATATATAGATTTAATATTTTTTAGATCCATAGCAATACCATAATTTGATATAATAAGACCCAAATAGTAGATCCCAAACTGAAATAAAGCACATTTATATAGCTTACCAAACAATTTTTATTACCTTAGCCTTTGTAGAACTAAGCACAAATTTTGATCACGCTCAGATGAGTTATTAGAAGAGATCAGTATATCATCAACAAATACTAGAATAAACTTATCTAAAAAATCCTTGAATACACTATTCATTTATTTTATAGATGTATTAGTAAAACTAAAATGCATTATAATAAACTCATAATGTCCATACCTTATTTTAAAATCCATTTTATGAATAATTTCTTCATTGATCTTTAAGTTGTGATAATCTGATCTCAAGTTTGTCTTCAAAAAGATAGTCACATCCTTCATTTGATAAAAAAATTTCATGTATCCTTGGTAAAGGATAATGGTTCTTAATGGTAACCTTGTTAAGCATGGGATAGTCAACACACAATTGCAATGTTCCATCCTTCTTTTTCACAAAGACCGCTAGTTCACCCCAAGGTGACATGCTTAGATTAATATTTCCATTTTCCAATAATGCTTGTAGTTAACCTTTAACATCCTAAAAATATTATACATTAATGTGATAAGGTGCCTTAGATGTAGAGGATACCCCTAGAGTTACATCAATAAAAAATTCAAATTCATGCTTGGGAGGCAAACAAGGTAATTTATCTAGAAAAACATTAGAAATTTCTCGTAAAATTGGATGCTCCTCAAATTCCATTTTTATTTCAGGTGTAATTTCTTGCATCAAAATATCATACAAATTGCATCTTATAAGTACTAATTTCCTCAACTTTAAGGCTAAGATTAGCTTATGTACTTTTGATTTTAGCAAATCTTGAATTTCTATAGGTTTTCCCAAATCATTACAATAATATACCACTTTGATACAACATGCCAAATTGTCTTTATGTTTCTATAACTAATCCATGACTAAAATAATATAAAAATATACCAAAATAATCTATAAATAAATTTACTTGGGTTTGAAAAACACTTTAAGTCTAGGCATACTTCCTCAAGACACTTTATAATTGTTAATCTTTTACCTGATCCTAACTCAACATCCCAACCATCCTTCAAAGTCATCGGATTCAACTTAAAACATGTTACTAAGTTAGGATCAATAAATCAAATAAAATTAAAACAAAAAATATTTATTTTACCTTTGATTTCAATTGGATTGGCTTGGAAATCAATATTAATGTTGTCAATAGCTACATACACTCCATGATTAGCTGATTTGCCATATTTCAATTTAGAATAATATTTATGGTAGTAATTATATCCACATTCCTATCATACTAAAGTTATTTTGTGGCATCATAGGAATAGTATTGTCCCTAACAGTAGGCACATTTTGATTACCTTGAGTTGAATTCCTTTTAAAATTATCAATCTCAGAAGAATTCAATTTCTTGAAATTCATATTCTACCATTTAAATTTATTGAATACACTTCTAATCCTTGTGAATCTATAGTAAAAATTAGATTTCTTAAAATTCTTAGGAGAAGAATACATTTTTTTAATCTTATATTGTTGTCTATTCTATTTAAAATCTTATCTTACCATTTGCTAAGCCTTATCTTTTTCTTCTATTCTATGTGTAAATTCAATATACATAATTAAAATCTTAAGATTAGTCATATCCACATCATGAATTAATATTTATTTAAATCCTAGCTTAAACTTTGTGACTTTAGTCTCTTAGTCATGCATGCAATTCATAGGATGGAGTAGATTAAAAAAAATGTTTTCTTACTTAATCATAGTCATATTCTCTTGTTTTAGCAACTCAAAAGTAGTGATTTTCTATTCCTTGAAGTTGGAACTAAGATACCTTTTTATGAATTTCCTTTCAAAGTTATACCAGGTAAGAGTAATTAGTTGGAAACTTTCTAAAGCACATATATGATTCCATCAAAGATCTATAACTCCTATTAAATTAGAGGATGACACTATTGCCTTCACATTAGAGGACATATTTTTCAGATTAAAATACTTTTGTAGGTATACTAACCATGCATCAATTACATCACTCGATTCCTCACCTGAAAAGGTTGGTAGAGGTAACTTCTTTATCTCCTTAATAATATGGTCATCCATATTACCAAGATTATTCTAAAGTTCTAGTTCATCCATTTATCTTTCATCTCTAACTAAAATTTCATCAATTTAAACATATTTTATATTTTATAGCCTTTTAACCTTGGTGTCCAATTTACTTTGAATGGAATTTAAAGCAGTCATAATTCCATTCAAAACTACTTGTTGATTAATGTTAAGGTTTTTTTCATCATAGTTAAGGCCCTTAACATTATTATCAACATTATTAAAATGTGGTTCCCCTCTCTATGAAATGTTATCCCTACGACCTCTTTCTTTACCAATGTTAACATTTATTGGGTTATTATTTATTATTCCATATCATTTCCTCACTATCCTATTGTGAAAAAAAATAATACCTTAGCAGAAATAAGCAAGAAGCATTTTCCAAAGCTCCTTAGAATAGTAAACCATGCTATAATAGCAATATTTCATGACCATAATTTTTTTAAATCACATAATTGAAAAAATTAATAGAATAGTTTACTTAGAGTCTAGCATAGAAATACACAATGAGATCCATAATTGTGTTATATGCAACACATGGGCTAATTTAAGTGCATAACCCTTCAACTTTTTAAAAAAAAAATTATTAACCACCTTTTAATTAGATAAAAGTGGGTTAGTATAGTCATACCCACTCACCTGTATATCTGTACTTTGTTTCAACCTTCCTGATAGACTTATTATTAACTTATTCCCTTACTTGATTAATTTTACAGGCTACAAAACATCTAATACCTCATGGTTAATACCAACAAGGTCAAAAAAATAAAGGTAGATTAAGGTCAAATTCAATATAAAAATCATCATAGTAAGTTTTCTTTAGTATGATTCATCAAAATCATAACTAGTAGATAAAGATCAAGGGAAAAGGACTATTTATAAAACTAATGCAAACTATTTGCACACATTTGTAAAACAAAGTCAATCAATGTATAAAGTTTGACATGTTAGCTACTGAAGGTAAGAAATCTTTGAGGGATGTTTCAACAACCATGCTTAAGTTTTAATTAAGAACATATTACTAATTACAATCAGGGTACAAGTTAAAAACTAGCTTTCCTAGGGATTATTAAGGTCTTAGGATAAATATATTACTTCCATTTTACTTAATATGTCTTCTTATTTTAAATATTTAATTTACTTATTGAAATATTATATTTTATTAAGCCTCAATTCCAATATAAATTCTTATTATGACAATATAAGTTCTAAATCTCACTCTTATCAATAAAGAATAAGAAACCCTTAATAAAATTTTTAGTGATCTGCTCCAAACATATATCACTTGTTCCTCAAGCACAAGATGCTTATCTATGGATATCCATGTTTCTAATAACTTACAATTTAAGTACATTAATTCAAATGTAACTTTATTATAACATGAGACTAAGCAAATCTTAATGCCATTAAATTATAATGAATTAATTTAGGAACTACCCATATAGTCCTATGTACATATAAGCACTTATTAATTAACATGAAAGAATAATCTTTAATTAAATAAGTTCATATTTATTACTCTTATAATTATTCCTATATAAACTCTGTTTCACAAATCATCATGTTATTACAAATTCTCACAAGATATTAAACCATAATTAATCCTTTAATTTACCATTCCATATATCAATATTTAAATTAACCAGATGTGAGGTAACAGTCCATATATTAATGATGTGTCAGTACTTTCTTTCAGGCATCCATGTGATTAATAAGATTCACAACCTTTATAGATTAGAAAAGTTCATACAAATATATCTTTCAACCTTACCCAATACAATAGATAACAAACAAAAACATATCCAATGAACACTATTACCTATCTTAAATAAGATTTTGATTCTAAAGACTTATACAAGTAACTTTGGCATATCTAACATAATGTCTCATTTCCTTATCTTCTAATAAATAATGAATCAAACCATACTAAAAACATAATTTTTATCTAAGTTAAACACTAATAATTATATAAACAAATATTCAATTATTCTCTCAATTACTATACCAATGCTTCATAAATATAGTCAAATATATAATCAAATCATCACTTAAAATGGTACAACATTCAAATCAACATTTTAGCTATTTATTAAAAATAAATAATGATGATGAAATGTTTAATTTGTATCAATTTAGTAATGCCATTTTATTCAAATAATCCCATGACCAACTATAATCATTTTATGAATCAATATACATATCATGTTACATTATTTTATATTAAATACCATTATGAAAAACAACACAAAATTCAACTATAAGAATTACTAAATAAATTTATTTAATTTTTAATTAAATTAAATATGTCAAAATAAGAAGAAATGAATCTAATCATTTCATACAATTTAATGAGGCTAATCTTACATCACTAGTCCCAAAGAGACCAACTATAAGTGGTTGTAGACCACCCCTACTATTAGTTGGATATAATCAAAGTAGAAAAATAATCAATGGAGAAATTATTATGAAATAATTAATCTTTACAACATACCAAAAAAATAAAACATAAATTAAAAAAACACATAAACTAACCCACCAAGATCCATTAACTTGGTACGTTATTTAAACTATAGATCTATTTTTGATCTTATCTATTTATAGGTCATATTTTATTTGAAAATATAATATGGATCATAAATATATTTTGTCTAAGTTATCTTCATGTAATAATTTAATAGATATTTATGAGTTAAAATAAAACCCTTAAAAAGAAGATAACATCTTAGTCAATTTAAAATAAAACATATGTAAAGTTTTATATCATGTTATTGAAAATAATTGACTTAATATAATAATAAAAACCCAAAGTTTAATTGAAACCATTTATAGAATTATAATAATTAAATAATCAACAGATTAATTACCCCAAGTAGGTCAATTTAGTCATGAATGGTAATTATTATAATTATCACTTCCATAATTAATCTAATAATTCAACATGATTTCATAATAATTCAACATGATTTCATAACCATGGATCAAATAATCATAACTTTAAAGATTCATAAAAGTCAAACCAATAAAATGAAAATAATAATAAATTATTCCCAAAACCCCTTCAATTATTTTAAACTCATGTGAGGACTCCTAATGGTCCTTGTCCCCTATAATATTTGCATTTTGAAATAACCAACATAGCTTTACTTTTATATTTTTATTTACTATATTTTCTTAACCATGATTGTACCCAATTAGGGGTTTTAAAATAAATAAACAAATCAAACCCTAATTTAATTTGAACACAATTGATTTTTTTGTCTCTCTTAAAATAATCATCAACTTAATCACAATAAACCAAGCCACCAAAACAACCAATAGTTGTCATAAATCCATATGCTTTTTATTTTTTACGCAACCCATCAATAAAATAAAATATAGGCATAGCCAAATAAACACACAATCACTATATATAATGCCATAATGGCTTATACTCAAACCCAATGAAATATTTGACCTCATAAAATTAAAAACCCAAACACTAATAAAAACTTGACTGAATCATAACAAAATAATCACACATAGTCAACTTTAATATCACAATAAAGACTTTTGAAGAATACGAATTCACCATTCCAAAAACCTATTTTACTCATTATAGGAAAAATACATAGTGACTTCACTATACAAACAAAATAATGACCATTTAAACCCATAACCTCATTATGGATTAACCTCATTAAAACATAATGATAACACTCATAAATAGTCATTTCAAATAAAAATAAACATTATCAATAACCTAATAAATATTGTAAGTGCTTAACTAAACCACCAAACAATAACATAAAACCAACATGATGGCCCTTATTAGGGTTTCAATTGAAATCAAAACTAATATTAAGTTTTTGGCTAAATACCTAATACCTTTCCATTGAACTATATTACTAAAAATACAATTATAATTTTAAATAAATTACTTACTTGGTTGATGGAAGTTGACCATAGTAGTTTTCCTAATCTTATAGCCTACAAGAATAAATATTTCATATATTTTTTCACAAAACCAGTCACTTAATATACACACAAATAAACCCCAGATAATTCTCCATAATCTATGCATGGATATCAAGATTAATTATTCCAACTATAGTTTTGGTCCCTGAAATTACTTATGTGGAACTACTTCACATTCCCTTTGGCTATCATGAAAAATAATTTAGTAGAGTTTCCCCAAGGTTTCCAAACCTCCAAGACTAAATTCCCAAAAGGTATGCAATGAAGACTAAATACCAATTGAAGCACCTCGACCCTCTTACATGGTAATGCGAGTCAATAACACAACCCCTAAGTTTTTGTCTTAAAAAAACACACCATACTAATTACCATGACCCTCATGTGGGTCGAGGTCATAACCTAAGTCCCCAAGATAAAATAATGACTTAACCACATGCAAATCAAACAAGAAAAGTATGTAAATCATGATCAATTCAAACACACAAACCATTATTCTGAGGATAATACAATGCAAAGTTTTAAGATGCTTTAATACAATTCTAAAACTCTATAATGTCATTTTAATATTATTAAGTCAAACATATTAATATAAGTGAAGATATCATCAAACATCAAAGATCAAACATGAAATGAAGAAAGATGAAGATTGGAAAAACTATTGACATGAACAATTACATGACCAACCAAAATATTGAATTCGATGAGTAAGGAATTCATGAAAAATACACAACACTAGATTGATATAAATGATATTATCAATAATAATACAATAGTCATCAATTACTTAGACTTAAATAATGATATTTTTGTAAATGATAGTATCAGATAAAGAGTTATTTGTATAAAAGTAAAAATTAACTCAAATCAACTATTAATGAAATCAATGATAAAATAATAACACATAATAGTTAAAGAATAAAAAAATAATGACTAAATCATTAATACTGACAAGCTTGACTTTATGTTTAATTTCACTATTTCATTTATCCATTTGTTTCTCCATGTTTCCATGTTTCTTTGTTCTGATCACAACCTAGCTCAAGTACCTATCCCTCTAGTCAACAAATAGACTATCAACATCATCTATACATCTAAATATAATAAACGTGATAACAAAATTTAAATAATACATCCAACTGACTAATGAATAAATACACATTGAGTAATAATATCAAACGTTATAATGAAATTTAATCCATAGCTATCTTAGTAATTATAATTTAAATGTATCAATGTAGATCTCTAATTATAATACTATAGAATAATAACAAAATATGTCTCAAATAGTTAATTACTAGACCATATCAACATAATGAGTGAAATGTAGATAACTTAGGGTCATGACACTAATATAAAGATCGCATAGCTAAAATGAAACAAAATGAAAATTCAAAGTTTTTACTTTCCATCTTATAATTTTATTGTTGAAGTTCTATTACACCCATGAATAGTAGCTAAAGTACACCTAAACATTATGAGGCACTTACTTAGTTAAGGACATCTTTAAACCTAGTACTTGTACATTGTAAACAAATGAAGGACATATTCTCAAAGAAACAACTAATGCTTGATTTTTTTAAAACTATTTTTCTTAATTTCATGTTATTTTTAGTTTAATTTTTATATTGATTTTAGTTTTGAGTACATCTTACTCTCATGATTAATTATATATATATTGTGGAGATAAAATTTCATGAAATTTTAGGTTTGACTTTCTCCTAGAAGCTTAACGTGTTCACTTTGTATACACAATATTTTAATAATTTATCAATTATAGATGCTTTCTCTCTTTTAGGAACTCATCGAGTATTAATCTCTTTGAGTGCACACCTTAAAGGGTGCACTGGTAAAGGGGTGATAAGAGGATTTGTGGTTCATAAGATTGATTTACCCTATACCACCACTTAATATCTACATGGCCTTCTCCTATATACTTCCCTACGATTTAACACCTCCATTACACACTCCTCCAAACAATTCATTACCTTAATTAGCCCCTCCTTGAGCCTAAAACCATTTTTGATAGTTTATAGTACACTAGTATCCTGGTCTAGCCCTATATTTAATTTGGTAAATCACATGACAAATTTAGGTTGGCCTTAGCTAACCTATATTGGGACCTAACATGTTTTTATCAAACAATGATACAGATTTACATTAGGCCAACCCTATCAGTAAAACTTTTAGAAATATTCAGGGTTAGATTAAACTATATATACACATTAATTCTTCCATTTTTAAAGAGAGACCACAAATTTAATTATTCATTTATGTTTCTTTACAATATGCTTCTTGGTGATTCTAATTGAGGAGTTATTGCTTAGGGTTTATACTTGGAGAAGAATCTTGTCTTGTGTCAAAGTATTCAATGCTTAGGCCTTTCTTAGTGATCCTTACAAACCATAATAACCTTTTGAAAACCACCTTTGTTTAAGGCATATATTGAGTCTCGATGGGTTTGTCTTCAAGGTAAGTATCTCTAACTTTACTCCTCTATTTTAGTAGATATAAGTAGCATAAGTAATGAGTTTTTAATATATTTCTCTCCCCATGCATTATGTTTTTATATATACATAGCCTAATTAGGATTCTCTTATGCATTTTTACCTTTGTTGTTTATTACCCACACTTTATTACATAAGCTTTGGTGAGACCTAAATTAGATTTTACTTTACTTGAATTTACTTTGTAAATATGAAAACATAAGACTAGCTAGGGTTATTGTATAGTGTTGCTTGACTACAGTCTTTGAAACCCTCTCTATTGATATTACTAGGATCCCTTGGTTAGGTTTATTAGATCCATATTGGTCATGACCCTAAATATTTAATATATCAACAATTTGAAGTGTAAGTAGGATTTATCTTTTCTAAACTAGGACTAATTAGTAGATCAACTACATTTTCTTTTGTGTATATTCTGGTGAACCTAATGTGAATCAAACCCTTATAGATTTTCTTTCGTGTAATCATTTTATCATCTTATTATATATTTTCATTTTTGTTTTACCATATAAAAATTTTCAATATATTTATAACAATTTTTTCATAGGTTTAACACAGATTCACCACAAAATGACTTTATTTTGTCTATGCAGGTCTTCACTAAATACAAGTCAATAGATTAATTAGCTCACCATAATCTTCTTCTTTAGTTTTAGGATTACATACATAGTTGATCCAGTCAAATATGTTCATAGTTATTTTTTAGCACACAAGTTTTGTAGACATAGTTGAGCTAATTGACTCTATTCATAGCTTTTTTTTTAGCACACAGGTTTTGTAAACTCCATCGAGCTAGTTATCTATATTTCCAAAATATATAAATCAACACTTTAGCATCATGACATAAAATTTTACAATCTAAGCATCTTCAAACCCACTAAGGTTCATTCTTACCTTATTTTTCATTTAATTCTTTCATTTTCAATAATATTTTTCATAAGTTTGAAGTCTATAAAACTAAAACCCTATAGAAAACTAGGTTAACGAGATTGACATAGTTTTATATCCTATCTTCTATCTAGAAGATAGAGTTGACTAGTTTGACTATGTTATTACAAATCTTGCTTTCACAGAATAAAAATGACCCCATCAACATTGTTCAATATTATTTGCATACATTGTTGCCTAAACTGACTCTATAATCTTTATAAATAATACAATTAACATTATTTTTTTGGTAATTACTTCACCTTTCATTTCAATTTGTTACATTCTTAACATAAAAAACATAGATTATTTAGGTGGTATTTAATTTACCACTTTATTCACATTATTTTTTTCTCTTTTACACACATTTTGAAATCACTTTACAAATAAAAAAGCATTAAACATTTTTCTTCCTAAGGCTTACCTACTTGGATTACATCATTAAGGAGGAAGCCAACTTGGTTTTTTGGCCAAGTATAAATACATAGTTGATATTATATATTAGAAAAATCACCCTACACCTTTATCACTATGGGATTATGAAATGAGGCGGTGGGCCCTAATACCAAGCCAGTACCATCACTGATATATATCTTTTTCAACCTAAATATTTTGAAACTATCCATAGATTGCTTTCTAGTTCCTTCTTATAAACAACTTCCCCTATTAATTTCACATTTTATTACACCTTAATAAAAATGGGGAATGGAAAGTTAGTTATCATTTACTTTAAATTTGTTACTCGATCTTTAATCATTATATTTTGTATTATAAAACTTACATTACCTAGTGTTAGTGCAACGTTTGTGTTGTGTGTTCTAATTAGATTAATCACATTGATTCAATTGCTTGTGTGTTTCATTTCATTTGCTTAGATATTATCTTGAAAAATCTTTCTCTATTTTTAGAATAATGGTGTCCCTATCGACCTAGTCTCATATAGAATATCAATCTTAATTACCTTCAATACACATTTGATATATACGATTGAGTAGCATATCAACCTATTTAGTTTCCCCTTTTAAACTTCATGGTCAACCTACCCAACTGTGTATATTTAATTTGTTCAATTTCTTCATCTGGAGTATAAATTCAACCCATACAACTATGTATCCCTCTAGCATATTTTAATTTTATCTTTTGTAGAAATCAACCAACCAATTCAACTATGTCTTATACATAAGGTTTTTTAGACCTTTCTCCTAGACTCTATGAACCCAGTTTACTCTATACCTATTGACAAATACTATTATATATGTGGCTAAATTTGTCTCTCTTTGTATTCCTTATTTATTGATCTCATATTCTTTCTTCAAGAATAAATGAATCTAATATTATAATCTTTTTGGACAACCTAAATCCATTTAGACACTATATGGGATTTTATTTATTCCTACCTTCACTTTTGAATATGATCCTCACTCTTGGATCTCTTGGTACCTTCCCTCATCTTTCTAATGTAATATGGTTAAAATCAATTTACTATATGAATTTGGTGGTTCAAATCCTTTGCATACTTATCAAGATAATTTTCACCTTCAAACCTCTTACCATAATGTGGGGATGACTAATACAAAACTATCAAATAACCCCTTAGGAAATCCACCACCTAAAAACCCTACACCTAGTACCAATTCATGGAATCCTCCTACCCACACCAACTCACAAATTAATACAACTCAAATTCTTACACAAGTAGTGTAATAAATGAACATCATGTAAACATATAACACCTCTCAAGTGATGCAAATAAACATCATTTTATAAACATGGCTATTCATCCTCACAATCTTATTCCCCAAATTAATCAAAATTTTATCCCTCTACCTCTTATAAATGATGTGGGAAA
Source organism: Torreya grandis (assembly GCA_037957365.1). Classification (NCBI taxonomy): domain Eukaryota; kingdom Viridiplantae; phylum Streptophyta; class Pinopsida; order Cupressales; family Taxaceae; genus Torreya; species Torreya grandis. The sequence goes on from JARHVA010006297.1 coordinate 248,790, forward strand.
TGTTATTCCCCAACCTATCACAAATAAAATACTTCAACACATTCAAAATGAGCCTTTATCTCCTTTCAAAGTCTCTGTTGATATTGGTAATATATATTTAATCATTAAATATGATGAGACTAAAGACCCTTAATATTTTCATAATGAATTTATTAAACTTTATAAAGAGTGGATCCAATCTAATACCTATGACACAACTAAACTTTTAGTTTAAACCTTCACTAGTGATGTATTATAATGGTATAACCAACTTCTCCAACATTATATATGGAAACTTTAGGATTTGGTAAATTCTTTAGTTAAATAATTCCAACATAATGATCTTCCCAAAAATTATTTTAGTCATTTCATCAAAGCTAAGAAATATCCTACTGAATTAGCTCATGATTTTATTAAATGATGGAAGTATTTGTCGACACAGCCAATCAAAACATGACTGATATAACTTGTTTAAAATTCTCATAATGGAATTAAAACCTTCACTCTAATATAAGGTTTTAAATTTTACTCCCCAAACATTAATTAATGTTCTTGACCAAGTTAAGAATCAAGGATTCCTAATGAAAAAATTTGAACTTAACACTAAAATCATCAAGGGATATTTCCAAGATTCAAGTAATGTGATAACTAATAATCCTTCTCAACATAAAGTAGGATTAGATAAATAAAAAAATCCCCAACCTTCCCATATTCCATTAACCATGAAACATATGCAAAAATATTTTTTCACCTTCTAAACTATTCACATATCGCATTAAACCCCATAAATGGTATGACCCTAATTAATTTTGTTGGTTTCACACTAATAGAGTTCATTCCAATAAGACATGTTGAGGGATTACCAAATTTATTATCTATTTTATGCTAGGTGATTCATTCAATCATGATGCCATGATCAAAATTTGTTATCAAGATTATGTTAATGCCTCTCAAAAGAAATAAGCTTCCAAAGCTTCTTTCTTTAACAATCCAAAATATTTATCTACATTTAATCCTCCACAATCCAACAAGGATATTTATGTGATTAATTTCAATTATAATTAATACTATACTGATTCCCAATATGTAAATGTGGCTAAGGTCAATTATCAATGAAAACCAACCCACAAAAATCTAGTTACCAAACCAAATAAACCATCATTAGAATAACAAATTATCAAAGATACTACTGCCACTAACTTATCTTTGAAACACAATTAGGAACAACTTCCTAAATCTAAACCTCCAACCACTTCTCTACTTCCTAAACATATGTTACCATTCAATCTACATGTTAGTTCTTCCTCTTCCAAAACCCAAAAGAAATTCTTAGAGGAACTCAACTCTATGAATTTTAAAATTCCTCTCATTGATATAGTTTACACTCTTCCCTATCATCTTAAACTATTAATGCAAGAATTCAAAGAAATCAAAGAACCATCTTCCATAGAAGAGGAATAACCCTCTCATGAACCTCAACCAATAAAAGTTCATAACATTGAATCTATTTTTACTTCTTCAAAACCTTACCTAGAGTTCATTAAATAAGACATGATCAATGATCAAATTATCTTTCAAGCTAATGATCTACCTCTCTTTATAAAAATATCCCTCAATACCATCCTCATTCATAAAGTATTAGTAGATGAAGTGTTGAGAATTAATGTGACATCTCTTTGGCTCATTAAAAAAATTAGATATAATAAAAATAATATAAAAAAAAATCATTTAACATGTAGTGGATTTTACAAGACCAATAAAAATTCTCTTGGTTGTATTTGGCTCCCTCTTACTATTGGACCTAAAACTATACATACCAAGCTTATGGTCCTCAATTTACCATTATATTATAATATACTCTGAGGACACCCATGGACCCATCACAAGAGGGTATTACCTCTTACATAATATTATGTATCAAGTTTATTTATAATGGAAAATTGTATAACCATGAGGTTGATCCTAAACCATAGAGTATTGAGCTTCCCAATCTTAAATTTCAATATCAGATTCCCATTATTCCAAAAATTAATAGTGCACCTTTACCCATATTCAAAAATATGAATCCATATTTACATGTCACTCTTACTGATTCTGATGATGATGAGTCAAATGATTTTCAAAATAGATGAAATAATACCAAGCTACATCCTTAAATTTCATAGTGGCTTCTTCATTCGTTGTTACCTTATGACCATAGAATCCCTCTTATCAATGAGATCATTTATTGGCCTCCTTCATATAATGCACATGAGTCATATTATACGAAAGATGATTTCACATGTAATGAATATGGATTGGCTAAGATATTTTAAGACTCTTTAACTATGTCATGTCATAAATTTATCAATCTAGGCATCTCACCTTTTGAAGTTCCTTTAGAGACACAAGCATGTACTATCTCTCCCACCTATGATGATAATTACATTATATCCAAAGAAAAATAAAGAAACTTGTATGTTAAACATTATATAAAAACCTTAGCTAAAATATATGCTTTTACCCATGATGTTTTGACCATTTGCATGGATATTGAGTTATAATTTAAAGGTCATGTACTTATAAATAACTCTCCACTTTTTGATACTCATTGGGTTATTAAAATAATCTTACCTCTAATAGTTTTGGAACTTTCATAACATTTTATACCTCCTATCACATTGATTATTATACTATATCCTCTCCCTATCAGTTATTCCAAATATGAATCGACCTTCCTCCATAGTTCCACCTAGTTCCAAGATCACTGTTGATGACAAGGCCACAGATGTACACAAAATACATTTTAAATATGACCAACATGGTAAAAAAAACATTAATATCAAAGTATATGTGAAATATTATGGACCTATACCTATGTTACCTAGATATGAATCCAACCTTGAATTTATCCCTACCTGAGAACCTCAACTTCCTTGGTAACACCACAAACTTGGTAATTTTAAATTAAAGGATACTCATTTTAACAATTTCATTACTAGAATTGATCCTAAAACCAATACCATTTCCTCTCTTTACAACACACCATATCATTTTCAATATGTAAATGCCATGATTATTTAATAAACCATAATATTAGAATATGGAACACCCTCATGTCCTTGACCTATCATTAGTGTTAGATATCTCATGCCAACCTAACATGATAAATTTAGTTAATTCTTTGATAAATATCATGAGAAATTAACTTGATCATATGAGGACATTCCTAGCATATATCCTAGTATTATGGTGCATAACATAATCACATACCCTAATGCCAAGCTTATTAGGAAAAAACAACATAAATTTCCTCCCAAAGTTTCCACCTTATGTCATATTGAAATTATAAAACTATTATATGCCAATTTTATCAAACCACTAGAATATTCTAAATGGGTGTCAAACATTGTTCCCGTTCATAAAAAGTTTACCATGGTCATTTGCATTTGCATCAACTTCTACAACCTCAAACTTACTTGTCCTAAGAATAAATTTGTATTACCTTTGATATATTCCATCCTATATTACACTATTGGATATGAAATTTTGTCCCTCATGGATAGTTTTTAAGGCTAAAATAAAATTTCATATCACCTCTAAAGAACAACACAAGACAACATTCACTATAGAATGGGGCACCTATTTCTATGTTAAAATTACCTTCAACCTTAAAAGTGTTATATATACCTATCAATGAACTATGGCCAATAATTTTTTATGACCTTATACATAATATTGTGGAAATATATGTGGATAATCTCATTTCCAAATCCAAAATTCATAAAAATCATCTCTCTAATGTAGCCATTATCTTTGATCAAATCATCAAATATAAAGATAGATTTAACCCCTACAAATGTGTTTTTGGCATTAAATCTAGTAAAATTATAGGGTTCTTAGTCTTTATTCACAATATTGATGTTTATATAGCTAAACTCAATGTTATAGTAAACATGCCTATTCCTTATTCCATTCCACACATTCATACTTACCTTGGAAAGCTTGCGACAATCTGATGACTCATCCCCAAAATGGCCAATCACATTTATTCTATTAATTCCCTTATTAATAGTGGTAATGATTTAGAATGGATTGACCCTTGTCATAAGTTGTTTGACAATATGAAGGAATCATTTCTCCATCCACCTACCCTTCATTCACATTTCATTGATCATCTTTTAATTTTTTACACTTGTTCTACACCCATATTAGTTGGGGAAATGCTTACCTAAAAAAATGATAGTATAAGAGAATATGTTATCTAATATATTAATCGAGGCCTCATCGATTAAAAAAAATTTATACCAAAGTAGAACATGATTGCATCACTATATATTTTATAACTAAAAAAATTTGTCACTACATGTTATATCAAACAACTTATGTCATCATTCATTTTGACTCACTTCGTCACTTCTTCTTTGAAGCCTTTTTACTTGGGGATAGAATGGCAAGTGGATGGTTATGTTAATGAAATTTGACCTTCATATAATAACACAAAAATATTTTAGAGGGAAATTCAATACCAACCAAATTGTAGTGACACCCATTACCAATAATCTTTAAGATAGTCTCTCTAATGATAACATTCTCTATATTGAATGTCTTAATCAAACTCTCTCTCTTAAATATTACTTTCATAACTTCACTACTAATTTATAATAAATTAATCAAGAAGATAACTATGTCATTATTGATACTACTAAATCCAAAGTAGCTATCGAATAACTTCTCAAAATCAAGATCAATTTGCATGAAGACACCTAGACCCTACACTTTGATGGTGTTAAATGTCTCCAAGGAGATTGGTCAGGTAGTATTCAAACTATTCCTCATGGTAAAATATTCCCTTTGGCATTCTAGATCAATTTTCATTTCACTAATAACATGGAAGAATATGAATCATTAATCTTAGGCATGATAGCATCACTTGAATTAGATATTGCATATCTGCATGATTTGGGTGACTCCTAACTCATCTTCCATTATGATAATGGTGATTATCAATGTAAAAGTGAAAATATAATCATTTATCAATAAATGTCAACTACCCTCACCAAATAGTTTGCTTATTTTACCACAGATCCCATTCTAAAAGATCAAAACTCTATCATTGAATCTCTTACTTATTTAACATCATTATTTCATCTACATCAAGTTCTTGGTGATTATCAATTTCGTATTCAAATAAGAAATTACCTATCTTCTATAAAAATACAAGAGTTGATTATATATCATATTGAAGCAATCACCATTTGACAGAGACCATGATATAAATACATTATCCAACTCCTTGAATATCAAAGCTATCATTTGAGAATGGATTTTTATAAAATTATTATTATTCATAAACAAGAATTTAAATATGTATTTTGATATAACACCCTTTATTATAACAATGCTAAAGGTAACTTAATCCATCATTTAAAGAATGAATAAGTCCCTCATCTCATTTAATAAGTACATGGGGAAATTTATGGTGGCCATTATAATAGACATGATACACCATGAAAATTCCTATGTATTGGATACTTTTATCCTACTCTCAAAAAGGATGCTATCAAGTTTGATAAAAAGTGTAGTCCTTTTATACTTCATGGTGATATAATCCATTCACCACCATCCAAAATCTAAAATATGGAATCTCCTTGGCCATTTTCCATGTGGGGATTATATTTCTTTAGTAAACTACCCAGGTCACAATATGGGAATGTTTTTATCATCACGGCTACTAAATATTTTACCAAATGGGTATAAGCCATTCCTCTTATAAACATCATGAGAAATACTATTTAAAAGTTTATTTCTAATAAAATAAATTATAATTTTGGATTTACCCATACTATATTTTATGATTATGGTGTCAATTTTAAGAACAAGGACATGAAGCAATTATGTGCTAAATTCAAAATATCCCACAAATTTTTCACACCTTATCATCCAAAGTGTAATGGCCAAGCTAAAGCCACTAACAAAATTATCAATAAAATACTTAAAAATAGCATCCATGAAACCTTCATGGATTAGAATCTTCATTTAAATCTTACACATTGGGTCTATCATACTAGAAATCATATTACCACTTGGGCAACAATGTTCTTAGTAGTTTATGATTATGATTCTATCATCCCATTAGAAGTTGAGCTTCCCTCCTTACGTATATCTCTTCATGGTATCATTCCCAATGAGAAATTATATGAATATCACCTTCATGCTCTTGATATTCTTGATGAAAACTACTTAACTACTATACAACATAATCACCAATATAAGGCTTGTATTGCCACACAACATAATAAAAAGGTTAAATTTGACACTTTCAATGTTGGTTATCTAATCACTAAATTAGACTATACCCATGATATATTATGATAATACAAAAAAATAATGGGGCCTTATTTAAATAAATACATTATTGGTCCTAGCACGTATCACCTCCAAACCACTGAAGGCCATGTTTTCAAAGAGCCGAATAATGCATAATTTAAAAAAAAATACTTTACCTAGATATTTCCCTTTATATCATACTTATATATTTTATCCTACTAACATTTTTTTTAGGATTTTTTCATGGGTCTCACATTTTGTATTAGTATTCTCTTTTCATAAACCTTAATTCCTTCTTTTGGTACTTTGGTTTCCTTTTCTCATGAGTTGTATTATAATACCATAGATACGACCCAGTCTTCCTTATGAATTCCTTTTACTTTTATTGACTTTTTACGATTTTTTAAACCTTTTGGGTTTATATTTTATGAATTTTAGTATAAGACCATGGATAGGACAAATAATTCCTAATAAATAACATTTTTATCTTTTTTTACATGTTTTGTTTCAACCTCTTGAGTTTTCTCTTTTGTGAGTTACAATGTAAGACCATGGATAGGACCAAGCCCTTCTCACAAATACCATTTTATATTTTTTTGCACCCTCATGGTTTCCTCTTTTATTATTTATAGTGTAAGACCATGGAAAGGACTAAGATCTCCTCATAAAATCACCATTTTATTTCAAAACACTTTTTTCAGCCAAGTGTTCCTTTTTCTAGAATGTTAAGAATTGGCTACAAGTTATGATCCCATATTCTCAATTTTGATTTTTGTTTCTTTTGTAGATAAAACATGCATAATAAACTATGAGATAATGTTTCCCTACACTTTAATACATTATTATGGGAAGGAATTATCCTTCCCTATTATTGTATCCCCTTTTCACCTTGTCACATTTTTTACTATTTGAAGTGATTCAAATTATTTCAGGTTTCTATCCTCTTGATTTCCTTTCCTTTCATTCCACTTTAGATAATAAAAGTGTGAAGTCAAGAAAATAGTTTTATTTCACATAAATTAACAAGACTCTTAGACATCATGCTTTATAATTTCTCTTTCTTAGCAACCAAGTCCAAAGTTTTCAAATGACATTCATTTTCATCACCCATGTTCAGTTCTATGAATCTATATGGAGGAAGAATATAAAAATACATTAAAATTTAAAATCCAAATCATTGGAAGAAAAATTAAATGATAAAAAGGCAACATACAAAGTCAAAATTCAAAATCACACCAAAATATGTGATTCATAGCACATCTGCTTTTTCTAATCAAATCTCAAACTCCATAGTTGGCCTCATGATAGAGTCAAGGTCCATTGGGGTGTGGTTGGCTACTAGATTTGGAAAGAAGAATAAAAAAATATTTTATTACTACCTAATTTCTCACATGAGTACCTAATCTTCAAATTATATTGACAGATCTATAAGAGGTCCTAAAGAATGGGGAACAAATTTGGGAAGGTAGGTCAATTTTAATTTTCATGTATACAACCTTCATGGGATGTTATTAATAATTAATTTGGTAAAACAATATTTGTGTGGTTATGAAATGTTATTAAGATTATTCAATTTTGAAAGTCATCTTTTTTTGACAAAATTAATATAAGTGTCTTGACTTTGATAAAGAGTTTCTATACCTTGATTTTTCCTTCATTTTCTCCAACACCCATTTCATTTTCCCTTTGATAGGAAAGTTTGATTCTAAATATATTTTACCTCTTTTATATTCCTTCTTATTCACATCTTAAAAACATGATAAAACTAGTTTTTTTTAGTTTTATCTATCTTTAGAACAAAAAATTATGATTGAGTGACTATGGATTATTGTCTTTACATCATTGCTTTATATTTCTAGAATTACCTTAGTTTATTTGAAAAATTTCCTTTGTTGTGTATCATTTTTTCAAACAACTATTTTCATTTATACTTTAAATAATTTTTCCATTGTTGATTGAGGTTGTATTTTTATTTCTCACTCACTAATGTTGTTTTTCCTTTTAAGAACTTTTTCCATTGATGAATAAGTATTGTTACTGCTCATTCATCAATGTTGTTTTACCATTGATTTCCCATCTTTTTTTTGAGTAAGTATTATTACTAAATTTACATTTGATCTTTGATTACCATATTTTTATCTTGTATCCTTGGTTTGACTTGGTTTGTTTTATTTTTCTTACTTAAGGTTTACTTATTTGAGTTTTTCATTCATTTAGTAGCCTTGGCTTTTCATTTACTCAATTTATTGTAAAATTTGACTTGGTCATTTGGTCCTAAATTATAATTTGTCATCCTAGCCTACCAAATTTACAAGCACATCATGCTTTCATTGTTGTAGTTATCTTGTCTTTCCTATTTGTGTTTTATTTTATCTTTAGTTTTGTATCCTAGAGTTTGTCCAAAGTAGTCTCTACAGCCTCCCTAATAAAAAATACAAACATTAAAGACAATCATCCCATGATAAATGTAATTCAAGGTATCCATACATTAAATTTATTTTTATTATTTCATTTTATTCATTTACATTCAGTTATTTTATGATTTAAAATAATTCAAGTTATTTAGCTTCAACATTGTGTGTTGTTATGTTCTTTTCTTGAAGCACTATCCCTTGTCTCATCTAAGTTACATGTGATGATATTCAAGTGGGGAATATGTATACGCATAATATTTTCAAATTCTATCAATCAATGATTCTTTATCTCTTGTAAGATCCTGTTGAGTCTTAATCTCTTTGAATTTATGCCTTAAATGGTACATTGTGAAAGGGATGGGCATACCATTGGTGCTTCATAGGATTGTTATCCCCTATACAACCACATGATATATACACAACCTTATACTATGTACTTACCTAATATTTAACACCTACATTACACACTCTTCCAAATAATTCATCACCTTACTTAGCCCCTTTTCAAGCCTAAAACCCTTTTTGATAGTTTATAGTACACTATAAGCTTCAACTAACCCTACATTTAATTTTTTAAAAGAATGTTATTGGTCTAGGTTAACCTTGGCCAACCTATACTGATACCTAATTTATTTTTATCAAAAAGTGATACATAGTTGAATTGTACTGACCCTATCAACTAAACTTTCATAAAGGTTTAGTGTTAGATTCAACTATATATACACATTCATTTTGTTATTTCTTAGAGAAAAACCAAAGATAATTATGCATTTTTACTTCTTTACATTATAATCTTTGACCATTATTTTTGATGAGTTATTGCTTAGGTTTTATACTTAAATAAGAATCTTATCTTATGTAAAAGTCTTGAATGCTTAGGATTTTCTTAGTGATCCATACAAACCAAAACAACCTCTTACAAAGAACCATTGGCCAAGGGAGATATTGAGTCTCATTGGGTTCATCTTCAAGATAAGTATCTCTAACTTTACTCTTCTATTTTATTCTATAAATGTAGCATAAGTAACATATTTTGAATATATTTCTCTCTTTATGCATTAGGGTTTTATTTATACTTAGCCTAATTATTATTATTCTATACATTTACCTTTTTTGTTTACTACCCCACTTTAAGCCATAATATTTGATGAGTACTATATTATTTTTTAATTTACTTTGCATTTACTTTGTGAATATGGAAACATAGGACTATCTAGGCTTATTATATAGTTCTGATTGACTAGAGGTTTTATAACCCTCTCTAGTGATGTTATTTTAGTATTAGATCCCATTGTCAGGTCTAGTGGATCCATATTGGTCATGAACGCAAATATGTAATGTACAACAATCAGAAGTGTAAATAAGATTTATCTTCTCTGAGCTAAGATGTATTTCCTTTGTATATACACTCCTCTAGGTTTTTTTACACTTTATCCCTATTACCTATATTTTGTGCTTAAGTATTTTTTATTTATTTACACTTATTAGTTTTTCATATTGAAATTTTCATTGTAACACCTAGGATATGACTATTCCTTCCACAAAAACACCATTTCATATCTCCATTTTTAATCAACCATTGTTTCTTGTTTTGGTTCTTTCATTTTATTATCATTAAACACACCCTTTTAGGTCCTTTGCTCAAACTTCTTGGATTTTAATTTTTTGATTGCATTATAATACCTTAGATAGGAATATGACTTCCTAAAAACTTTAATCATTTCACTTAAGAGGTTGATTTCACTCCCAACCTTAGGTGTTTTTCTAAAAAGATGAGGAAATGTTCAAAAGTATTTTTTTTCCATCACCATAAATCAATCATAATATTTTATGGTATGACTCTAATATTCTATATTAATGTATTTTTTAACATTTTACCATTTCATATGATGATGATTCATCTTTACTTATCATTATATCATATTCCATCCACATATTTTTTAGAATTTAGGGAAACCCATTTTGTTATATGATCATATCCATCATTCCTTATTTTTCACATCTTTTTTAGCTTACCAAGGTTCATTTTGAGATCACATCCTCTTATAATGTTCAGATTTAGGATTTTTTTTTATACCATGGTCTATAAGTTCCCCTATATAGATACTAAGTTTAATATTTATTATCACAGTTATCTTTAGCAACCATATTTGATTTTTAAAAATATGTATGGAGGATTAATAATATAAAAATATTCCATATCATATTAAAAGTAAATGATTAAAAATAAAATCATAATATAAAAATTTAGATCGAAATAAAAGACATGATATTTATATGACACATATCCTATCTTATTTAAAGTTCAAACTCCATAGTTTGCCTCATGATATAGATGCGGTCCATTGTGGTGCAATAGGCCACTAGATTAGGATAATAAGTCCTATTACATCATTATATCTTCATACATTTTAGTGCCAACTATGTTATCACACAAGTAGCCAATCTTCATAGTAGACCTATGACTCTATAATGTGTCTTGAGCAATGGGAAACATGTTGCAAGAAGGTAGGATCCTTTTAATTTTCATGCCTACTAGCTATTATGGGATGATACTTATACGTCAATTGTTAGTCCAAGCTCACATTTTTAGGTAGGTTAATTTTGGTCCATTGATGTTGAAAACACAAAGTCTTTCCAATTTTATTTAATTGTCTCATCTCTATTAAATATCATGTTTTCACCTTGGTGCCACCCTTTCACTCACCCTTTCTTTCATTTTTCCCATTTAAAAGATTGTTTAATTCTGAATCTTTTCCATTTTTATGTACTTCCTATTATCCATCACCTTTCAACATGGTATAAATATGGAGGTTTTAGTTTATCAATGTTTAAAATATAAGCTACATCTTTAAGTTATTTTGAGATTATCTCTTAGTTATTTACTTATATTTCTAAGAGTTATCTTAGTAAAGGTTTTTGACCTTGAGTTTTACATTCATTGGTTTGTGGGCCACTTGATCCCATTTTTTCCATTTCATAATTTTGGATCTACTTTTTTTAGAATGTTTTATCACTTTCTTTACATCAATGTTATCATAATTAATCATTTCCATGAGTCCTTTGTTTGATTTGTATTGTCACTTATTTTAATTTGGATGCATTTTGGGTTTTTTTAATCATTATTAGCCTTAGATTTCTAGCATACCAATTTGAATTTATTTTTCATCAATTTACCTTGGTATTTTAGTTCTAACCTAGTCTTTGTAATCATAGACTACTAGTGATTTAATTAGTTTCAATAGTTTTCCATTTAGTTTGACAATATTATGTTTTCATTCCTTTCTTATATGTTTACCATTTTATCTTTAATATTTATCAAATGTAATTAAAATTATGTATATGGTACTTATATTTACTCATTTATTAGTAGTTATTTTATTGTCTCATTTTATTTAACTCTATTGCTATGTTTCTATGTTATTTATCTAAGCACCATCCCATGTTACACTATTTTAAAATGTAATTATTTTTATGTAGGGCTTATGTATCCACATAATATTTTTCACTTATTCAATTATTGACTCTTTCTCTAATAATGAGTTTTTGAGAATTGAAATCTATGTCTGCAATCCTTAATGTGTGCATTGTGAAATGGGTGGTTAGTCTAGTAGTGCTTTACAATATATGTTTCTATCTATGTCTTCATCATATCATTATTACCACTAGTTTAGTTTCCTCATATTTATATTACTACGTATTTCTTTCCATGATATCTTTATGTAGTTATGTTAGTCTCTTATAGCATTGACCTTTGCTAGTAGTATAGCCTATATTTACATCATTGATGTATTAAAAAGAAATAGTATTGGAAATCACCATTGACCTAGGGGAGATTGAGGCTAAACAAGTTCCATCAAGTTAATTATTTTCAACTCTATTTTTTTTCCTTTATATATTTATTAGAAGATGTTACTTGTTTCTTGGTGAATGAATTTATGTGTATCCATGTCTAGTTTATCTCTACACTTAATAATAGTGTGGATATATGATTAATTATACTTGAAATATTTCATTTTAGGTTTTTTAGACCCCAATTAATAATAATGGAACCTTAAAAATTTTGAAAAAATTTAACCATTTTACTCAACTATGCTTATTTACACTGCTTAGTTACAATAGTACATTCATATAGGTCTAAATAGATATATTTTATTGTGTCATCTATATAAATACATTTTACCCCTTTCATTTTGGTATTTATGACATAAGAAACCCTTTTTATAGGTCTAAAGATCCATTTGTCACTACCCAAAAATTAAGCATCATAGGCTCAAATAAAACCATCATTATGTTTGGATCCATAGTGATAGGATTATTATAAGCTAGTCCTAACCCATGAATACAATGAATGCATATGTATGCCATATGTTATCATAATATGTATGAATGTATAAATATTTACCATTTTTTTAATTTATTAGTTTCTAACTATCTTTTAAATCTTTTAATATGTATCATTGGACCTTGAAATTTATATCTTTAAACCATGTACTCTATCCCAAATATATATTTTTTATTTTCATGGAATATTGAATAAATAATAAAATCCCACTGTGATACCCCACTTTTAAGATGTGGGATATAGCCTATAAGTCACTCTTATTAATTTAATATTTAGATTAATCAAGTGATAAATATATAATCATGTAGTATTATGTCTATATGTGGAGAGTATGTTATGATATAAATGTAGTTATCCTTTAAGAATGTATGTAACAAAATGAATGTGAAACATGCAGGTGTTATATAAATATAGTTATAAAAATGAGACATGTAGTAAATAACCATGTATAAAGTATACTTCATTGTATAAAGTCATGATATGTGTCATAACATTGATAATGAATCCCAACAAACATTAAAAACATAACACACATTGTCATGCAATATCGTATAATAAGTTCAAGAGCTGCATATAATGGAAATGAATATGTCACACACAAAATGTCCAAGGTTAACATGCAAAAGGACATTAATAATGTTACAAATAAGGGTTAAAAATAATTGATACATGAAAATGACACATAAAACATAGATCCAAGGGCATTAAAAATGGACATGTTCAAATGTCATACATATCAATGAAAAAATATCATACATATTTTCAAACAAATTATAACAAAGGGACAAGGGACATATGCAATGAAAAAAATATGTCTATCCTATAATGTGATAAAATATCATCATCAAATGAGAATAAAATAAGTGAAAACTATTATATTATATTCATATGTAATAATGTCATGTCATAGAAAATTAAAATATTCATGTAACACAATGTACGATATGAGTAACAAGAAAGACACTTATAATGTATTTATTTAAACATTACAAATAAGTCATATAGCTATAACTTGTGACATTTTAATCTATAGAATTATATAAACCCAACATAGGCATGACATTGGGTAGAAGGGAATCTAACATCTAATAATCCATGTGGATATTTTTGTCTTTTATCGCATTCATATACCTCATGAAATGTATGTGTTATTAAAAAATAATATGTTATCTACTAAAATATATGGTAAATAACATACATAATGAAGTAGAGTAATAATAAATGTCATGATCAGGGCCTGAATTTTAAGTTTTTAAAATATTTTTGATGTTTTTAAATTTTTGACACATTTGAATGTTTTTGGATTTTTGAGATATTTTATTTTCTCTAGTTTTGATATTTTTTTGACATGAACTAGGCTATGATCCCATGAATCAGAGGACCATACCTTTCTCATGTATCATAGAGTTGAAGGATGCCTTCTCATGGATGAAAAGTGTTATATGTAGGTGAATTAAAATATGAAAAAGATTTAGGTGATATAGTGTCACTTTATTTATCACTAATCATAATATTATGAAAATGTATAACTCAAGGAAATGTAGTATTTAGTAGGGTTTGTTACATAATATGATAATTTTTCGTTACATGTTTTCATTTAAGAACATGTTGAGCTATCTGAGGTATTTATTTAGGAAGTGGTTTACAATATTTATATTTTTTTCAACCTTAAGTACTTAACTCTTGTATATGAAGATTTCTAGTTAGGAGTGTGTACCAATTTCCTCTATACTAATTCCATAAAATTATTTGTCTAGCTAAAAGAATTGGTTCTTTATTATGGTATTGAATAGATTCTAAGAATAGCTAACATGGTTGTGAATGAAGAGTTACCACTTATTGTAGATAGTACGCATTTAAAATGCCCTAAACTTTGACCACTTGATTACAATGTATGTAACCAATAAATATATGCATTGTAGATGGTGTTATGAAGAGATTATGTATCCAAGTTCATCCTAATAACATAATAAATACCCCAATGATTGTTAAGACTAGAAATGGATTGGAACATATTGTTGAACCAAATTGAATAGGTAACATCAGATATGTAAGAGTGTTATGTGTGTGACCATAAAATGATTTGATAAATTTTGATGTATCTTATAAATCTTGAACTATGTATCCAATAATGTGAATAAGTGTCATTGTACATGTACTTTAAATTGAGACATTACTATTAATGACACATTTTATGGGTTATTTGTGGATGTGAGATTGAATACAAAGTGAATATCTATCTGAATCATCATCATCAATTCAAATGTCATAGAATATGATCATACAATGTGTTGGTAATGTGTCTATAATTGTACCAATAAATATGTATATTTTATTCCCATATGTCAAAGGAGGAGTATTTACATTGTACACATGATGTACTTATAAATTAATTGTATGGTTTGTAATACCAATATTTGTGAATGGATTACTGGATATTTTCATATTTTCATTATCAACTTATTATGGCTTATTTTATTTTATGGATGTGTGTATCTTAATAGTATTATCATTGATAAGATATTTTATCTTATGCCTTAACCTAAAACATTTTTTTGTAAAATTCCTAATAGGTCTATTGGAAGTCAAAATATGTATTACTATCATATCCATTGTGTTGAGGCTTGGTCATATTAATGTGTAATGATATAGGGAAAGATATGATATTACAATAAACTAACATTTTTTATAGGACATGGGGATTTTTTTCTAACCTTGTAAAATTCATCTTTGGTGTAGATGTCAATTGAATCTTGTTTTTTGGTTTTGAAATTGTAAGAACTATTAGTTTTTCTTGATCCTATTTTTGTAGGTTTGACCACATAGTTTGGTTTTATTTGAAACTTGAGATTTGAAGTATATGGAGAGATTGATGCCTATTTTATCATATTCAAGGATATGAACTTGACTTATCTATATTTTACTATATGACATAACTCATCAAAATATTTGAATTTGTCAGATATGAGAGACTCATGGATTGGTGCAAGTGAACTTTATGCCAGGATATCTTATAATTTATTCTATTTAATGGAATTTGTCATCTTACCTAGATTGTTTTTGTATCAAATCACGTATTCACTTGTTGGATCATTTTACCCTTTATTGAGTTCTACATTTGTGCATAAGATAGTTTTTCATCAATATTGATAGACTAGTGTGCAATAAAATGATCTACTAATGGGTTGAATTCTCTAATTGATTAAAGTGGAAAATCATAAAACCATTGTAAGCCATAGTATTTAAGGATTCTTGTAAATTAATTGGTTATTAATTTGTCATTGTAAGCATATTACATGGAATAAAGGAATATGTTGGTAAGAATCACATTTAATTTAATATAATGGTATATTAGGATCTAAAAATCCTATTGGTAATGGGTAGGCATATGTCTTATGTGCTAAAACATTTTGAATCAAATTTTGGGAATCCATTGAATAATGATAATTAGAGACACATTTTTCTAATTTCAACATATTTTCATGTTATTATATAATAATATATTCAATAGAGTGTGAATCATCCAAAATTTATAACGTACTTTTTATATTAATCAATGGAGGTTTGTATGATTTCCTTGTATAAATAAGCACACTAATATGTTGTAAACCATGTAACTCCCCAATATATAGGGATAATGACACATATGAAACTGAAGGATTTTATATAAGAATAGAACAAATTGTAGTAACTTGAACACTTGTAGTAGAATTTAAATCTTAATAAGATTTATTTTTTCAATCACTTTCGATGTATAATAATGTGTTAATATAATGTGGGTTTTAATTTAGATATTTAGTGAGTTATTTTTCATTAAATTTTGTCTTATTTCTTTTTATTATCTTTACAATATCAATAGTCATGTTAATTCCATCAATAGGGTGTGTAGTATGCCTCATTATAATATAATTGTGTGTTTGGTCTTGTTCCCAAGTCACACTTTATTTTGAAATTATTTTTCTCAAAGGTGCTTGTTATTTAATTAAGTCTTTATACTATATATTAATCATTTTATCCTTTTTGATGTGTGTATATTTGATTAATGTAAATATATAATGAATCCAAATAACACCTTGGAAATTAATATAGAATGTGATAATGAATCCTTAATAAATTAAATAAAAATTAATTAATGATAACCATGATTTTGAATTTGAAATAAAAGGTTTAGAATTAAAATGGGGATGAGAGGTGTGATTGTTATCACTCAAAATTGCACCCTTGAAAGAGTGTGTGCATGTTATCACTCTTATTAACATAATGGAAACTCTCCAAGGTGTGGGCGAACTTACGTTGGAATTAATATTTATATGAATGACTGGTTCCATTTGTTACACTCACTTAGTTCTCTCTAAACTCTCTAATTATGTGCTTTCTTGACTAGGAAAAAGGTAAAAGGAGTAATGCTCAAGCTGAAAATAAATATGAAAATTCGAAATTTGGGATGATGCATCAATGTGAAAGTAAATTATGAAAATAATTGAAACACTTTGGAATATAAATAAATTTAACACATTTACTTAATCTTCATAAAATTACTCTTGCATTAGTATTTCATACACAAGTCCTGACAAACAATCACATTAGCTTGAAAGAAATGAACAAGGGTTGAATTCACTTCTAGTTTAGGTAGAAATAATAAATAGATACTTTATATAAATAAAAATAATTCTCATATTCTATATAAAGGTGAAAATTTCAGATGTAAACATAGGAAAAGTAATAATTCACTAAGTAGCATCAATGAACCTAAAAAAAGAGGAAATTTCAGCTCTTTATTACTTCAAAAGTGATGTAGCAAAAACTTTGGTAGATTTTATATAATAAAAAATAATAATCTCCTCATTATCTCTCAGAAATTATATTACATATAGAAAAATGAAGAAGAGAGAGAGAGAGAGGAGACAAAGCATCCCTAAACTAGATGAGTCAACATACTAACTCATAGTTCACTCTTCCTTTAATTGAAACTCCAACTCAACCTTAAAATCCAACACAAAATTTCCAATTCCAATTTATTATATTATATTTTAAACTTTATCTTCTTGGAATATGGTGTAGAAAAGAGAGAAGTTTTAAAAATTCAAAGGTTTTTTCATGATTTGATGGTTGAGTCTTGAAGAGATCTTGATCATCTTCAGTTAAATATTTTAGATCTTTCATTGAAATTTTTATATTTTCTTAAATAGTTTTGATATTTATTTCATATTAGATTTTTATTTCAGTTACATTTATTACATCTTGGAGTTTGAATTGACTTATCTTGACTTGTAACTTGCATGCATATTTCTTCTTGTTTGCTTGAATTTTTTAAATTTTTTTTAAATGAGGTGTAGTAGAAAGAGAGAAAAGATAATTTATACGCATGTATATTACTTATTTAAATTTATTTAATATTTAAAACCAAAACCTAACCTCTATTTTATATCCACTTATCAAAGATGACATGTGTTTATGTAGGCAAGGTTGTTGAATGCACAATGCATTGATTAAACTTGTGAATTGTCTTCTTCCTCAAAGATGAAAAAAAAGTTGGAGAGATTGGATTTTTATGTTGTTTAAAATAAATTAAATATACTTTATAAAATAAAATTATCTAATTTTCAATCACAACTCTCAATACTTGTCCCTCTTGGACATATCTATCTTATGTGGTTTTGGCAAACTTCTTGAATGCACCATGAAAACCTAAAAATTAATTAATTTGAATTATTTTAATATATAATTATTTTAAATATGTTTATAAAATAATGTCTTAACATGGATTCAAACAAATTTTCATCTTAAAATTCCATTTACAACTTCCAAAAATACCATTTTATGCTCTTTAGGCCTCAAGAAACCCTGATTTAGATTTGGGGGTCTAAACTAAATCAAAGGAATTAATAAATAATAATTATATTATAATTGTATAGGTATAAATATTTTATACCTATAAAAATATTAAAATATTTAAAAAATATTCACCAACTACCAAAATAAAAATTCCCAAAAAGTGCCTCTTTATTGCTCGTAAGGTGATTTGGAGATGATTTTCAATGAGATGAGACTATTTTGAATTCATTTTATTTTAATTATAATTTAATAATACCTATAATGAATTAAAAACATTATAAAATCATTTATTTCCCTTGGAAGGATCTGAAACACCCATTTTTAACTCCATTTGGGAACAAATTAGTGAAACCCCCCTAATTTCCTTCATGAATAGACTTGTGTTTTGATATTTTATCTCTCCTCATGTATATTAAATACATGAAAAAAATTTAAACATAAATTAAATAAAGAAAAACATCTATGTAAAATTTCAAAATATTTCATTTAATAAAACTCGAAATATGCACTTTTTTATGTTTTCTAGCTTGCATAATTTCATTTTTGAATGCCTGTAGGTATGATTTTTGCCATTTTAATGAGTTTTATGACTCTTAAATACATCATTATTTTTAAATCATTACCTTTATCAACACATAATCATTATAAAAATTTTATATTCTTGAAAAACTCTTAAACTTCTCAAAAAAATTCTTTTCTAACTGTCCCTTTTACTTACTTAAAACCCCGCAACATGTACCTTTACCTTTCCCCATTTTTTACATGAAATTTTTATTTATTAATTTTATTTATTCCAAATTTTATCTCACACAAATTTTAACTTTTAACAAGGAACTCAAAAAATCAATCACGTTTCCTAAAACTGAGCCATTGGGATTTAAGCAAAGTTTTAGAGAACCTTTCCTTCTTAGCAATTGTTCATAAAGTTAAGATTATATAACCTATTAAAAATTAATATAATATTTATTTCACATGGGAAATTTTTTTATCTTAATAACTTATAACCAAATATTCTTATCCTTTATAAACTGAGCATTTAAGAATTGCCTTCACTAGCGTATAACTAGCCAGTCAGAAGAATAAAAGAAACCTCTATCAAAATTTTGACCTATGAGTTTTTTTTAAACATGGTTTTGGATTTATTTTGGTTTTATTATGTTTTATAGACATTTATTAATCTTAAATCCATGAATTGAGTATTCCTAAAAACCTACACATAAGCAACCCTACTCGGATGTTTGTCATCTAAACACTTAAGACCAGCAACCTTATTAATTGGGATATGGAGTTATGAAAAAATAAAAAAATACTAAACTTAAAATTCCATAAATTCACTATGGTACTTGTGCATAAGCACTTAGGGAATTTAAAACTAAAACAACTACCAATTGAAAAAAATGTGCAAGATAACACTTGAAGGAAAGTGAAAACTAAAACTACTACCAATTGAAAATGTGCGTATAAGAACTTGGAATAAATATAAATATAAATAATAATACATAAAACACTAAAAATCCACCTATATCAAAGTAAATACCTCCTAGGTCCTTTCCACGTGGTTGACAAAGATGAGGAATAAACTACTATTTAAGTGTCATTCTAGTTGGATCAACTCTTTTTTCTAATTGTTTACCTCTTTCTATTTTATCCAAATTAATAATTTGAATCAAATATAAATAAAATCATCATGTATTTCAATAATCACCTCATGTTTCTCTAAAATACTAAGAAAACTCTCCAATATAATGAAATTATGATCCATAAGAAAAGCTACAACTTTAGGCTTTAATGGCTGACTAGAACAATGTTTTTACATTTATGTGAAATATTTAGATATGCCATCTTGGTTTTAAACTGATGAAAATTTTTCAATTTATTCAAGGAACTCCAAATGTTTCTCTCTAGATTCATCAAGGTCTTCTTGAGATATCTTTTGATCAACATCCTCATTAACATGCTTTCCAAACTTGGCAATCACTTTGGTAATGTCTTCACTAATTATTACCATGGCATATTGAAAATCTTCATAATACACTTATTAAGTCTCATTTGTAACTGAAATTTGTTTTTTTTCCTCATGGGATTCCATATGATGATCTCATTCTATGCCAAATTTAATCTCTTTTAACCAACACAACTCTTGATCATCCTCTTCTTTTGCCATACAATAGGTCCTACTTCAAAAAAAGAGATGGTAGGAGGGTAAGAGGTTCCATATAGTGGAATATGAATATATGTTATTATGGGATGATCTTGAGTGGTCTTTTGGATTTAATAGGTATTAATAAGTCTTTCATATTTTGAAGTAGTATCTCCATTCAATATTTTTTTGAAATAAGGGAAAGAAACTTGTGGTAGGGATGCTTCATTCTTCTTTTTCCACTCAACAATCAGCTTATCAAATTATAATATGCCTTTATATTCATGAAAAAATTAAATTTTAGGCATGGTTATAGAGATCAATAAACTTTGAAACTCTCTTGGTTTGGATACACCAACTATATCCATCTTTTGATTTTGGATTGGCATGAGAAAAGGCTCTTTCTCAAGAGTAGGCATGAAATTTGGGGTCTTAGTCCAAGAAGGTTTCCAAGATGGAATTGTCTTAGGCTTTAAATGAAGAGTGAGTAAATATTCCATATGCATATAAACATCTTTAAAAAATATTTTAATTTTGTTTGAGTTTGGATCAAAATAAGATTGATGTGGAGTAGAAGGAGGTATACAAGACTGAACATATTACATTTGTTCTCTTGTAGTCTCATTGAGTCTTTTAATTGATTATATCTCTTTATTATTGTATATAGGCCTGATATTAAATATATTTTTTATTACTATTTTATTCTTCTTCCATATAACTCTTCATACATTTTATCTCAAAGTCAAGTCTTATCTCTTGTACACTTTTTTCTGGATGATTTGAAAGATCGTGATTTTGCCAAGGCTGATTAAAAACATGATTAGGGGTGGAAGGGGGGTAATTATTATGGAAATAGTGATATATTTATGGTTGAAATATATTTTATGTGAATCCATAAATATTTTTATATTTATGTGAAGGATGTGAAGGTATGGGAGATGAATTTTCACAAAATGGATTATTAAAATACACCAATTAATGTTATTTACATACTTTTATTGATTAAAACATATTTATAAATTGGATTAATTAAATTATTAGTACTTTAATAACATATATTATAAAAATTAATAAAAACAACACCAATATTTATCAATCTTCTAAGCTATGGCCCCACTGAGCATGCCATAAACTATTATCACTCAAAAGTGAACCTTTGCAAGAATTTGTGCATGTTCTCACTCACGTTGACACAATGTAAACTATAAATGGTATGGTTAGAATTCTATTTTAAATTATTTATATATATATATATATAATAACATATATTATAAAAATTAATAAAAACAACACCAATATTTATCAATCTTCTAAGCTATGGCCCCACCGAGCATGCCATAAACTATTATCACTCAAAAGTGAACCTTTGTAAGAATTTGTGCATGTTCTCACTCATGTTGACACAATGTAAACTATAAATGGTATCGTTAGAATTCTATTTTAAATTATATATATATATATATATATATATATATATATATATATATATATGTATGTATGATGTATGTATGTATGTATGTATGTATGTATGTATGTATGGTTGGGTCCCTTTGGTACACTCACCTAATTCTCTCTAAACTCTCTAATTTTGTGCTTTACTGAGTAGGCAAAGGATAAAAGGAGCAATTATCAAGATGAAAATAAATATGAAAAATATAAATATTTGTTGATATACTAATATTAAATTAAACTATGTAGATAATTAACAAACTTTGGAAATTAAATAACTTTCATGCATTCACTTCTTCCTATAATGACTCTTTCATCAATATTTCATATGCAAGCCTTGAAAAATAATAAAACTAGCTTGGAATGAACCAATAATGGTTGAATTAACTTATAAATTAGGTATAAATTATACTTAGACACTTTATATGACTTGAAATAATTCTCATTTTTTACATAAAGGTGAAAATTTCAAACATAAACATAAGAAAAATAATCATTCACTAAGTAATATCAGTGAACATGAGACACACACTTTATGAACAACCTAAAAATGAAGGAAAATTTAGGTGTTTATTTGTTCAAATTTGATGTAGCACAAATTTTTATATATTATATAAACCTAAAACATAATATCCTCATGATCTCTTAAAATTAAAATTACATATAGTAAAGGGAAGGAGAGAGAGAGGAGACAAAACAACCCTAAATTGGATGGGTCAATATGCTAACTCATAGTTCACTCTTCCTTTAATTTAAACTCAAACTCAAACATAAATTCAAACCCCAATTTTCCAATTCAAATTTATAATATTAGAGTGTAAACTTACTATTCTTAGAATATGGTGTAGGAGAGAGAGAGAAGTTTTAAAAAGTCAAAGGTTCTTACATTCTTTGATGGTTGAGTCTTGAAGAGATCTTGATCATTTTCAATTAAATAATTTTTATATTAAATTTAACTCTTGATATTTACTTAAATAATTTTTATATTTCATTCATCTTTAATTTTTACTTCATTTACATTTATTGCATCTTGGAGTTTGACTTGACTTATCTTAACTTGTAACTTGAATGCATGTTTCTTCTTGTTGTTTGCTTGATATTTTCTAAATTTATCTCAAGTTAAGCATAATATAGAGAAAAAATATATATTTTAAATTTATTTATACTCCTTATTTACATTTATTTCATCTTTAAAACCAACACTTAACCTCTAAATGGTATCCACTTAGCAAAGAGCACACGTGTTTGACTAGGCAACATTGTTGAATACACACTACATTGATTAAAATTGTGAATTATCTTATTCCTAAAGGGTGTCATAAAATTGGAAAGGATTTGATGTTGATGTATTTTTAAAATCCATGAGATATTCTTTTTAAAATTTCATTAATTGATCGATAAACAAAACTCTCGATACTAGTCCCTCTTGGACATATCTATTTTTTGTGGTTTTGGTAAGCTTCTTAAATGCACCGTGAGAACCTATAACTTAATTATTTGAATTATTTTAATGTATAATAAATTTAAATATTATTATAACATAATCACCATGGTTTAATATACCTTCAAAAAAATTTATCTCCAAATTCCACTTACAACTTTTAAAAATGTCATTTTGTGCTCTTTAGGTCTCAAGAAACCATAATTTGGATTTGAGGGTATAAAATGAGTTTAAATATTCATATAAAAATAATAATATGATAATTATATATTTATAAATGTATAATACTTATAAATTTTTTAAAATCTTCAAAAATCTTCACTAAACTCCCGTAAAAAAATTAAAAAAATTACTTATTTGTTATTTGTAAGGTTATTTGGAGATAGTTTTCAATGATTTGATCCTATTTAGAATTTATTTTACTTTAATTATCATTTATTAATAACTTTAAATAAATTATAAACACTATAAAATCAAATTTTTCCCTTGTGAAAAACCTTGATTTCCTTCATGAATAGACTTATGTTTTATCATTTTATCTCTCCTATGGTACATTAAAAACATTAAACCAATTATAGGTATTAAATTACATAAAAAAATACCTCCATGTAAAATTTTAATATATTTCATTTAATAAATCTCAAAATATGAACTTTTTGTTCTAGATTGCGTAATTTCATTTCTAAATATATGTAGGTTTAGGTTTTCCCATTTGCTTGATTTTTATGAGGAATAAAAACCTCTTTATTTTTTAATTAAAACATTTAATAAAAAATATAATCATTCATACCATTTTATATTCTCAAACAATCTCTTAAACCTCTAAAAAAATTCCTTGTCTCACTGTCTGTCTTGCTTACTTGAAACCCTTTACCTTTACCTTGAAATTTTGATATAGTAATGTTTATTAATGTTATTTATTCCCAATTATATCTTACACGACTTTAAATTTTCAACAAGGAATTCAAAAAAGAAATCACATTACCTAAAATTGAGCCATTAGGGTTTAAGAAGGGATTTAGAGCACCTTTCCCTCTTAACAATTGTTTATAAAGTTAAGAACATATAACATGAAAAAAATTAATTTAGTATTGAGATAATAGGAGTAAAAATATTTCCATAATACTATTTTAACCAAATTTTCTTCTCCTTTATGTACTAAGCATTTGAAAATTACCTTCACTAGCTTGCAACTAGCTAGTTAGAGGAATAAAAGAAACCTCTATCAAAAATTTGACCTGTCAGCTATCCCTGAACATAGTTTTGTATTTATCAATGTTGTATTATTTTTTGAGAAAATTTTAAATCTTCACTCCTTGAATTTATCCTTTCCTAAAACTTGTACATAGGCAAACTTGACCAATGGTGGTAAAATTTGTCAACACTAACTAGTCAAAGTGTGTTTACTTTATAGGTAACTAGGTATACTAATCCTAGTCATAAATAGTGAAAATAAAAAAAAATAAACTAATTATTAATTATTTAATTATCTCATATAAACACTATCCCATATATAGGATACACCAAGACTAAATTGCCAATGGTAATCACTTACCTATGTACAACAAGAATAGATTAACAAAGGGTTCTTATGGTTGAAAGATAACCTTATCCATTTATGATATACTATGAGGTACATAGAATAAAATTTATTTGTTTATTGTTCTCTAATGGCTTGGGTATTTGGGAAAACCCCTTACACAATGGATTAAGTAAAATTAAAGACTATTTTTTCCCAAAACAAAAGTTCATATGAGTTTTAGAACTACTATAGCATAGTTTCTAGGAATGCAAAAAATAAAAAATAAATTGAAGTAAAATTATAATAAAATATTTTTGTGTTATTAAAATATTAATTTTTAAGCCCCAAGGTCAAAAAATTTATATTTAGTGTCTATAAATCATTAATTTAACTAAAACCATAAAATAAAAATTGAGAAATGAAGTAATTCTAGATATAATTGTTAGGATCACCTATATGTTTTCTTAGTTTTTATTTAACAATAAATGTATTGAAAATATTAGGTATAAAACTAGATAAATAACAAAGTTTGATATACATATAACAAATAATACGTTTTATTTTATAAATTAACAAATGTGAAAAACTGTTATTCTTAGTAAACACCAAAAATTAATGTACTTGGTTCAAACCAAGATCTATGTTGATGGTTTCAAATGTTTTCAACTAGAAAGGATAAAAATATGTGACAATTCATGCTCAAAATAAAGAAAAAAACATAAAACTTCTCCTCAATCGGAATGCACTAGCTAGACTGTAGTGTAGGTCACTAAAGTCTATTGACCACAAACTTACCCTAATAGATTATGACTAGTCACTGAATGAGAAAGATAGAGAAACTAGGATTTTGATAGTGATGAATTAGAAGTAGAATTACTAAATATTCCTAGACAATAATTATGTAGGTGGAAAATAGTTTAGGAGATTTGAGTTTGTTGATGAGGACTTATCCGGGTTGTGTTGCAACATATAATTCTTAAGCGATGTTATGTGTACCCTTAACATATTTATAATGGTTAGTAAAGTAAATAAATATATTTTATATATTAACATGAGGTAATATCATCTAAATAAATTACATATATTATTATAATTAGTTTATGTTTAGCAAGGAGAGGTTTAGACCCATTGGTTTGAAATCTCTATCTCCTCACCCTAATATAAAAACTATTTTACCTCTTTAGTAATTTACACACACACATACCATTATTTATTAATTTATTATTGTGACATTTATAACAGTTGTATGTTGAAAATACCATTTCAAAGGTTATGTGAAGATTTATTAGAGGAGAAGTGAGAAGATAAGGATTGTATTAGGTATTGAAAGTTTCTCAATTATATGAATATATTAATTTGTGATTTTATACCTCTCTAAGGTTTTCCATGTTAAATCATTATGTCAACATTTATTTGGTATTTTAATATCAATTAATCATCTAAATCCTATGCATTGCATATTAATTACATATTACATGTTTTTACATGTCTCTATATCTTGGTAATGATGTCTTAATTGGAAATAGTTTGTATATTAGTTTATTTTCCCTATGAGAGATCAAATTCAATAAAATTCAAATTTAATTTTAGTTTAAAACTCATATATACGACACTATGTATGTCCATGAAGGCATATGATTTTCTTTGAAATTATTTATAGTTCATTTTATGACTATTTGAGTAAATAAACACTCTATTCAAGCATTCAATGCCTCTTTTGAGTAACTAGTAACCAATTTACAAGCAAAACTTATCCTGAGATACCATTACTAACTAATGTATAGCCTCTTATCTAAAATAAAATATCGAAGGTTAAATATAATGCTTTTAGGGTTTAAACATTGGATCTTCATCATTTCTATTGAAAAAACCCATCCCATACCATGATAAGTATTCATACTTATCTTTGTTGTTTTCCACATCCACCTTAGTGTTATAATACAACCTATGTGGGTTGTGAAACATTGTTTTTTGGATAAAAAATAGTTTTATATTAATTTTATGCATCATATGACTGTTTCAAGGATATATACAACGTTTTAGTCTCTTTGGTGACTTGAACAAGTTACCATTAGTACTCCTACTTCACATGTGTGCCATACTTATACCATTATCAACTACAAGAAGATATAAAGGTTAGTAAATGGTTTAAAAATTTATTTAATTTATAATTTAATTATTTATCTTCAATACTTCCATCGATATATAAGTTTCCCCCATTTTACTTAATTCCTTATTTACCAAAAAGTAAATCTTTTAGAAAAATTACATGCATGGATTAAAATTTATTTTTATTTAAAAAAATAAAAATCAGTTAAAATAGATTTAAATAAAAATTAGTTCATATAAATCTTTGACAAATGTACTAGATGAGGTTGTAATATTATTTTTGGTAAAAACTTGTTAAAGGTTAGGTCAAGGGTTCAAAACTTGTTAACTCTATTTTTTTGGTTAATATTTGGTCAAATATTAATATTATTTTTTAAAATGATTAATTAGAAAACCCTTTTTGATTTGTGTACTTAGTATATCATGTTTAAAACCCTTGTCACTTTTTGACACTTTTAACACTTGACCTAGACAATCCCTTGTCCACCATGGTCATGTGACAAGTTTATTTTTATGTTTTTATACATTTTAGATGCATTGAAATGGTCCATTTATTGATTTCAAGATCCATTATATATATATATATATATATATATATATATATATAAAATTTTAAAAGTTATTTTGTGACACTTGCGACTATTTATTTTGTTTTTTTTATTTCCATTTTTTGAATGGTTTTGCAATCAAAAAAATATATATTATTGTTTAACCATATAATATTTGTTTTCATTATAAAATAATGTATAAACTCACATTAAAATAACACTTTAAAAGATTTTGTATTGTCTTAATGTCCATTTTAAATGGAAGTTATGGATTATCCTAATTTTATGCTTGATAAATCTAAAATGCTTAATGGGTCTAACTATAATATCTAAAAAAATCACATCAAAGTAGAATTTATGGACTTAAATTTGAGTAACATTTTTTTTTGGATATAAAATCCCCCAAAAGGATGACGTGTTACACTTAAGCTTACAAATTAATTTCAAAAATAAATCCTAAGAATCAATCTCAATTATTTTATGGAGTGTTAAAGATGATTTCTTACTTCATACCAAATATTAGGAGTCTCCAAATGATGCCAAGAAACTCATTGACTTTATACATGAGGGCACTGGTCTCTCTAAGATAATTAAAATTATTATTTAATTGTTAACTACACCTATGAAAGGTGATGAAAAAATTGTTAATTTTATTGCAAAATTTTAAAAGTCCCAGTTAGATGGTTTTTATTTTCATCGTATTCAATATCAAGTGTTTTATTACATTATTCATTTAAATATTCATGAAAAAAATCATAATTTTATTTCTATTTTTAATTCAAAATACCAAATAGAGTTTGATATCCCCGACCTTGCTACTTTGTCTTCTCTTTTAACTTAATAAGATAAAGTGATGTCAAATTTTGATTCTAAAAAAAATGCCACTTATGAAATTCTTTCTCTCAATATTATTTCTAAAAACAATAGAAACCATAAATCTAACACTATTTTTGCAAATATCAAAAATGGGAACAAGAAATCTTGTAATAAGAATCATAAAGTTAAGTTTAATTATAATTATAGTCTTATGTTAAATTTTACAATAGAAGGGAAGTTTGTTATAAAAATAACATTAAAGTTAATAATAAAACATATCAAACTAAAAAGGGGAATAAAAATAACCAAATCATCACAAAAATCAAAACCATACTCAAAAAAATAATTAAGAACAAAATTATAATGTTATTACTTTATACACTACCTTTTTTACTTCTAATGAAAATGAATGGATTATAGATATGTTAGTGTATGATATCATTTTAGTTTTATTAGTTTATTATGATTATTGTACACACACATGGTGTTTTATTACACTTTTGGGAGTAGCTTACTTAGGTGTAATTATATTATAGGAGTTACTCTTTCATTATTTTGTCATAGGAGTTATTTTTTTATTATTCTATAATATGATTTACATGCCTATTTTAGGCCCTTCATCGAGGAGTTACTTCCTTTCTTTCTTATTTTTACATCTTCATTTTGTGATCTATTCATGGAGTATTTTAGTAATTATTGCCTACTTGTTGTTTCAATTATCTCATTTGTGTGATTTTAATTACTTGTAGTTTATGTATGGTTTCCTTATTTTGCCTTTGAGAAATCTCTGTCTCCCATCACTCATGAAACTCGTGCATGCATTGTATCATTGATCTTGATGTTATATTTAATATGGTATCATAACCATCATGATAAATGTATGTCTAGTTTTTATTCCCTATTAGTTTATTAAATCTATAAAATTTTATTATTTGTAAATAAAAAACTTGTTATTACAAATCTTTTGTTGGGAGAGTGCTCATTTTTTGGTGGAGGCTTTTTTGTAGTTTATGCAAGCATATTGTCTCCCTGATCAAATTCAAATTGGCATTTGTAACTTCAAAACCATTATTTTTGGATTTATATAGTTAGTTTTTTAATTACTTATGGCATGTTTAGCTCCAAATCTACTTCTTTTCTGGTTGAAAGGGTTCTTTTTTTTTCTGATTTACTATTTTTTGCTTCAGAAAATATTCATTTGACATTGGGGTATCACTCTTCCTATTAATGCAAGGATTTTGGACCTTTTATTTAAAGGGTGCTTGGAATTGTTACTATAAGGATCTTTGGACCAGTTAATACAAGAACATTTGGACCTATTATTGCAAGAATATTTGGACCTATAACTATAATAACACTTGGATTGGTTACTACATGAATGTTTAGAACTATTATTGGAACTGATACTAGCACCTCCATTGGCTTGGACCTATTACTAGACCTACTATTGCAACATTCATGGGATTTGTTACTAGACCTATTACTAGAACGTTTAAGACCTCTATTGGCATATCCATGACCTATAAGGGTTTTTTGAGATATTCCAAACCAACCTACTCCTTTTCTAAAGGCATTATTATAGTCCTAACTCACCTAGGGCACCATTTTTACACTAGAGATCCATTATTGTAGACTTGGGGTGCTATATAGATACATAGACCACCAATTTTCAATGATTCTTCTCCATATTTTTGCATACATAGATATGGGTGCCATTTTTCCATAGCTAATGCATTGAAAATGAGGTTTTGAAGCTTTTGATATGTTACCCATCTCTTTAAGCATGATCCTGAGTTGATTTATGTAGTCTACTATAATATGGTAGTTCACCTTTGGGAATGGTATTGCATTGGGTGCCAAAAAATCATCTAAAGCTTATTCATCCTAGTGGGCATACCTTATCTAATAAGTAACAACTAATTTTTGAGTAAGTCAAAACTAGAATATAACTTCTACCCTAAATTCACATGGATTTTTTTTACTTATAAATTATTATTATTTTTTAAAAATAACTTGTTTTTATTTATGCTACTTAAGTGATTTGTTTTCCTTCAGTTGCATAAAAGGTTTGGTTAAGGCTTAATGTTGTGATTGAGGAGGTCACTAGTTTAATTCCAACCCCTATATTCAAGGCTATACCAAAATTTTAGCCTTAGTGGATTTAATATTTTTTTGTAAATTTAATTAAAATAGGCCATTAGTGATGGCAAAATCAAAATTGTAGTAAATTTTGATTGATAAGTCTAAATCAAGTGTCATTTTCTTTGAAAGTTCATATTTTTTCATTCCTAATCAATTGGTTCCTTTTTTTTGTTGTAGTTACACTAAAATAATAAAGTGAAAAATTTAGGGGTTATACTATATTTGGGAGATATAATGGATATATTATGATATTGTATATTTTTTGATCATACCTTTTCCATCATCCTTTTTACTTGTTGAAGACCAGAGGGTGATGTTTGGTTTAACAAGTGGCTAAACCTTCTCACAAGTAAACCAAACTTTCTTCTCCTTTCTCTCCTTCCTTGCTTGTTGATTATTCTACACTCTTACTCTCCATATAAATGTATTATCCAAAGAGTTTGATGTCCCATTATTTCACATGTTTGCATTTTCATGTGTCAACTACATTGATTGCTCATTCTCATGGATACATTATCATGACATTCTGATGTCCATTTGTTGATATGTACATTGGAACCTGTGCACTATTAAATGTTACCTATTTGGATTCATTGTCAACTAAGTCTAACATCCTCACATTGAGTGTGAATTGTACTTGAAAACTTAGGGGGTTTATTTCTTATTATCTTTGAGGGGTTTTTATGGGCCCTATTTTGTCTGCACACTCACTTTCTATTACTTGTGAATCAATTTGGTGTCATTTGCATAGATTTTTTTCACATTTATGGATGCATTGTTAGTTGAGCCTAATGTCCATTCACTAACTGAGAATTGTCACTTATGTAGAGTTCTTCTCATTTCATTTCTTTGATATCTTATCTCATTCATGTTGACTCAACTTGAGAGATACCAAATGATGAAGACATATGATTTTACACTAGTGGTTCTTATTATAAATACTAACTATGCTTATGTCATACTTACATGAAACACTTGCTCATAATCAATAATCATATTCCATTCCTATATGGATTGATTCCTACTCCTAATTATCCTATTTGGTATAATAAGTGGGATAACACTTATGACAAGGTGCTTGATACCTTATTATTACATGTTTTCATGAATCTTCATTTCCATATGGAACATACACAGTATCCCTACATAGTTTGAAACATTATTTAGTCTTTCTTCAAAGTTCCTACTAATATTTGCATTAGTCATCCTCTTATTTCTACCATCTACTTATAGAATATTGTACTCCCTCTTCCTACTACTATTTATTGTGATGACACATCTATGGTGGAATGTGCTCTTACTTTTATGGAGCCACCACTATAGGATTGTTGAGCATAAACTTATACTGAGAGGGTGGGGTGAATTAGTAGAATCTTATCTTTTACTTAATGAAACTTAATATCCATAATCTAATAATTCAAATAAAAATGACATAAATTTACACCATATTTACATGGAAACCCTTTTTTGGGAAAACCAAAAATGTATAGCTTCTTATAACTACCATATAAATCCAACTATATAGCAATATTTTTATAAAATTCATAGGCACCAACCTAAAAGAGACACTAATCCCCACTAGTAAGCACCAACTTAGCAAGAGATACCAATCTATTCTTTTTGAGCCAGCAACCTATACTAAAACAATTTTCTACCTTACTATTGTGAGTTCATCAATGAATGATGGTAAATTCAATTTACTTTTCTTATTTTCCAAAAAACTTTGGTTATGTTTAAATGATATAAATAATTAATTTAATTATTAAAATATTCATGCATTTTTATGATATATATTTTTATTCTCCACACACTTGATACCTTCTCTTCTTTGTTAATCTTCACATATATCACACTGCAACTTCCATATCTTTCTCAACCTTCTATCTGCATTATATAGCCTTTAAAGGATCTTCACAAAGGAGGAATCCCATATATAACTCACCTCTTTATCAAAATATGTGACCTTTGACATTTTTGTCAACATTTCAATTTACATTTCCATCATCCACCAATAATTCCATTGAATTTTTTTTCAACATTTCCATCATATATCGATAATTCCATCGATGATTTAATTGACATCAATTAAAAATCCTTTGAAATCAATGACAATATTCCAAAAAAGACAAGATTTTTTATGACCTCATTTATCCCATTATAAATTCTACTTCCAACCCTATTTAAGATGTTGCTCTTTCAAAGCCTTCATTGTATTGTACTTTAGATGAGTATACTATATCTAGTGTGAGTACACCCATTGAGAGCTTTGATGACTCATATGTTCCTATGTATATTGATATTTTAGATATGTGTGTTTTGTCTATATTATCTTCTTCAAGTTTCGATGGTTGTTGAGTCAAGCACTCCTTTTCACATGGACATTCTTCTAGTGAGTATTCCATGGACATTTGGAACTTGTTAAAATTATAAATGTAATAAAAGGGTAAAATACCAAAGAAATATAACTTATATGAAAACATTGGATTGCATTACTATGATTCACAATTAATAATAGGTTATATGGTTGTGTTCACTAGTTATGGATATAATATAAGGTTTTATTATATATTCAAACAAGGCCATAGGGTTGCATTTTACTTGTGTCCTTAGAGAGAATTAATGTCCCGTAGTTATAGATCTCAAAGACTATAGTTTACAAGTTCACATATACCTATGTTTTTCTTTTTCTTGTGTGGGATCCTTCAATCCTTAATGAAAACCATTGTATATATTATCCTTAACTTGTAACCCTAGCTCAATAAACAAAGAGGTAAATTTCAATAACATAGTATAAATGGTTCATTGGTTAAATTTGTAATAGACCTAAACTCCCCATTTTTTAAGTGCTACCTAAATACCAATACTCTAAAGAGGGATAAAAATCCATGTATTTTTCCCATGTTATGTTGGTGTGTATTGAAGACTATTTAAGAATGATAAATTTAGGTGCAATCTTGGTGTGATTAAGTGCTTCAAAAATGAGTTTTGACCTAAAGAGAATATGCATACTTATCTAAGGGATAGTATCGTTGTATGAAATATGTATGTGGAAAAATATTTTGTTTTCTCTCAATATGTGGTTATATGTTCTAGTGATATTCCATGTGTGAGCCTCTTTTGTGTAAAATGATTAAAAATGTGGATTTATAATGACTTTTTTGAATTCATTCTAATGGGGATTGATAAAATTATAGGATGACCCATGACATTAATTTAAAATTGAGAAACTAGTGTTTATTTGGTAGGAGGAGGTACCTAACATAATTGGACACTAGTGGGGAATGAGGTTGTCCAAATAGGGAAACCTTTTCTAGAGTTTAATAAAATAAAAATTTAAAGTGGTGATTCATCCCAAATAGAGTTTAGGTTAGTTAGAATTCTATATAGAGTTATTTTGAGATAATTTATTTATTTTGGGATTGGCTCATATATAATATGATGAAAGATAGGTGGTTAAGGAGAATGGAGTGAGGTATGAGAAAAGTGTGTAAAAGGAGTGGTCATAAGTATAGTGTTTTATGAATAAAAATTAATTTATGTGTCTACACTTATTAAGGTTTACAAAAAAATAGGTAAAAAATATTAGTGAACTCTACACATATCAAACCGTGTCAAATCCCATGTCTCCCTTAGGGTTTCATTTTTTAATGGTTTTAATTTTTAGCCTTCGAGTTTAATTTAGACCTAATTTATAGCTATTGCCTCAAAATACACATTATTCATGGTTATAATGAACAAAATTTTTTAGTTAGCATAATTCATGAATGTACTATTTTAATATTAATCTACATGAATAATTTTTCTTATTTCAATAAAATATGTAAGAAAATGAGTGAAAATGATCAAATCTAAGAACATTAATAACTATTGAATTAACAATGAACAAACCCAAGTCTTCCTCCTATTCTATTATTGTAACATTTGATTTGAGTTGACTTATTACAATATTAGACACTAAATGGAATGCATGGATCCTTTTATTCCTCCTCCCTCTAGACCTCAAGGTTATAAAAGCCACCATCATAATCCCATTATTCACCCAAAACTTATTTTGGACTCTAAACTCCTTGTTTTCAACACTATATGATATAACACCTGCCATCATGTGGGACATAATGAAGGTAGTCAACTTATTCCTCTTCAACCCCCTCAAACTCTATCAAATCAAGATAATAAATCCAAATATTATGACATAATTTATCAACTTAAGAACACCCATGCTAAATTTTCTATCATATAGTAACTTAATAGATAAATGGTATACAAAAACATATTATATGGATTTTCAAAAAATAATTCACTAGTGACACACAACCTACATCATTTTCCTTTATTATGAATACATTCAATGGTAAAAAAAACATTATCACTTTGACAAATAATTATTACATACACAATAAATAATAGACAAAACATGTAATTATTCACTAAATTTAAAGTTCAAAGGAACTTTATCAAACATTTTTTTGTATATAATGGTTATGGATTGAATATTTTTAAAAATTATTTATTAAAACTATTAGGGATTAACTTCAATACTACTAATAAAATTAAAATATAAACACATTTTATAACACTCTGCATCAAATAATTGGAACCATATCATTAGATGTGAAACTCAATCTTAAGATGGTACCTACTACTTTCCATGTTATGCCAAGTTAGTCACATTACAAATTTATTTTGGGATGATCATGGATATATGTAATGGAAGAAATACCATAGACACTGCATATATGTATCTAATTTATTAATTAAGTTTATTATTATTCATAACTACTAGATTATAACACTTTTAAATATTTCAAGATTACCCACTATAATAATGAGGAACAATCACAATCAATAGTAGAAGATTATAAGGAACTTTATCGAACATTTTTAGTATATAATGGGTATGGATTGAATACTTTTAACAATTATTTATTAAAACTATTGGGGATTGACTTCATTACTATTCAAAAAATAAATCAAAGCATAAACACATTTTATAACACTCTACGTCAAATAATTGGAACCATATCATTAGATGTGAAACTAGACCTCAAGATGGTACCTACTACTTTCCATTTTATGGAAAATTAGTCACATTACAAATTTATTTTGGGATGACCATGGATATATGTGATCGAATCAATACCATAGACACTACATATATGTATCTAATTTACTAATTAAGTTTATTATTATTCATAAATACTAGATTATAACCATTTTAACTATTTCAAGATGACCCACTATAATAATGAGGAACAATCACAATCAATATTAGAAGATCATACTTTTATTTTTCCATCGTAACCCATTACAATAGTTTAGGTGCATACGTATGAGGTGGACATATCAAGTACTTAAAAGGACAAATAAATAACCATAACATACAAAACACATAAAATATGAACCAAAAGATAATATAAAGAAATTAAATCCTCTTCTCATTCTTCTTCTATTATTAACATTAGAATATCAAGATCTCATAATCATCAATTATTATGAAAGTGATGACAACAAATACCTACATGTTAGATGTGACACATGAGGGACGACATAAGTTAAAAATTTAATCCTTCAAAGGATTATTTATCTCACACTCTATTCACCCCTATTAGTGTTAGATAATATCAAGATGATTCATATATAATGAAAAGTGACAAATAAAAAAATACTATTCATCCACAATATTTTATGGGTAAAGCAAATTAAAAAATGACAGATCATAAACACATCATAAATGTAAAAAAATAAATATAATAATATCTCACATGAGGTAAAATAACAATTAAATAATACATGACATGGATAAATAAAAAATAATACACCTCAATAACTTATGTGGATATGGTAGATATTAAGACTCAAATACCATTAAGAGTAAAAATTATTCAAGATAAACCAAGAACAATATTGTAAATATTACTTGATCCTAATATCATAACATTACCATCTACTCCACATCAATCCATGGGAATTATTTCACATCAAGAAGGATAATAATATTATGGTTATCATAAAATAACATAACATGACATAGATCATTGAGATGCATTACAAAGGTAATTTTAAATTTATAATAATGAAGGAATAATTAAGGTAGCATGGAGTTTGAAAACTATAAAAGAGATTGCTAATGGCTCCTGACAAACTCTTAAAGTCCTTTGGGATTATAAATAAAAGTTCTTTCTTGGAATATCAGGGGTTTACATAACCCAATAAACAAAGGACTCTTTATAATATAGTAAAAAGGGTCAACTCTTCTATTTCACTCTTATAAGAAACTAAAATGACTAACTCTGCTCTTAAAATTACGATGGCCAAAATATGTAAAAATGACCAAGGTCTCACCTCAGAGTCCATAAGTGCCTTGATAGGATTAGCCATTTTTTAGAACCTCAATGTAGTAGAAGGAGACCTGATTTGGAAATCCTCCAACCAAATTTATATTTTATTCACTGACATTGCTAGCAAGGACAAATGGATCCTAATTAATATTTATGCTCCTAATTCTAAATATACCAAAAATCTCTTATGGAAATTCTTTATGGACTTTCATTAAGGTTACCTTGATTTGAAATGGATTTTGGCAAGAGACTTCAACACTCCTCTCTTCCTACGGGATAAAAAGGAGGTATTTCTAACCTCACTTGAATCATGTTTGAATTTAATGACTTCATCTTTAATTTAGGTTTAGTTGATGTGGACTTAAATGGAATCCCCTATACTTGGTCCAATAGAAAGCTAGGATAAAAATGGATACATGTCCACCTTGACAAATTTTTGATCCCCGTAAATTGGGATATCCTCTATTCTAGTAGAGTATCTTCTCTACCTAGAATTAGGTCTAACCATAATCCTATGATCTTCAAATCTGATAAAATCTCTAAACCCAAATGCTGCCCATTCAGATATGAGACTATGTGGACTCATCATCCTAGCTTCATAGATTATTTGAAAGATTGGAGGAAGGAACCCCTTTTTGTATCAACCATGTTTATTAGAACTAAAAAGATTAACTTCCTAAAAACTATGTTAAAAGTCTATAATAAGGAAGTCTTTGGAGACATTTTTCTTTAAAAAAATTCCATTGAGGAAGAACTATCTATCATTAAATAATTGAGTGCTTCAAGAGAATAAAATGAATAGATGGTTGAGAAATGTAATTTTCAAAATTTGGAAGAAAAAGAAGAAGCAAACTAGAAATAAAAATATAAATGTTTGTGGTTGAAAGAAGGGGACATGAACACCATATTTTTACACCATTCAACTTCTAGGTATAGGAGTTTCAACAAAATATCCCAACTATAAATGGAAGATGGAACCACTAGTATGGATGAAGATGTTTTATCATAACATATCATCAATTTTTTCAAGAATCTTCTCTCAAAATATGGTGATCCTAAAACTTATCTTATCTCCTTAGCTTTATCAAACTTTGATAGGGTATTCACAGCCATGGATAATTCATCCCTCATCCAAATCCCATCTGACAAGGAAATCAAAAGCATGGTCCTTCTTATGGATGGATTGAAGGTCCTAGGACCAGATGGCTTCCCTTCTTTCTTATTTCAAAATTTTTGGGACATTATCCACTTGGAAGTTGAAGAAGCAATTAAATAATTCTTTCAACCCAAATCTATCCTAAAATAAATCAGCAATACCTTCTTGGTCCTAATTCCTAAAAAACAGAGTGCATACAACATCAAAGACTTTAGGCCCATCAGTCTTTGTAATACCATCTATAATATTTACTCTTCTATAATGGTCAAGTGTATACAACACCTCATGGATTCTATCATCGAATAATAATATGGGACTTTTGTAACAGGTAGGTAAATTTTTGATGGCATTATCATAACTCATGAAACGATGCATTCCATCACCAAATCTTCCAAGCAAGCTATACTACTTAAAATAGACATATCTAAAGTGTACAACTAGGTTTCTTGGTGGTTTCGACTCTAGATTTTGGAAAATATTGGATTTAATCATGACACTCAAAAAATCATTTGGAATTTCATTGTACCCATAAGTTATCTATAATTATAAATGGGGTCTTAAAGCGCTTTTTCCATGATTTTAGAGGCCTGAGATAAGTAGATCCCCTCTTGCCATACCTCTTCATCATACTGGTATAATTATTGGGGAGAATATTGATATGGGCTTGAAATTAGGGCCTAATTAAGGGTATCTTAATGGCCCAAAATACTGACCTTATCACCCATCATTAGTTCATAGATGACACTATCATATTAGGTGATGATTTGACTAGGGAAGAAAAAATCATTAAAATTCATCCTCAATAATTATGAAAAAGTGTTTAATCAATGCATCAAATTTAAAAAAATCTTCCTTTTCTTCTTAAACACATCTCTCACCAAATAGAGAAGGATTATTAAAATATTAGATTTTCAAGTGGGAAATCTTCTAGACAACCATCTAGGTATCCCCCTCTTTTCTAGGAAAATGAAATCCCATCTATGGAATCCCCTGATTGACCAAATCTAGAAGAAATTAGTGGGTAGGAAGGGGTACCTTCTCACATAAATAGGTAAATATCAGCTTCTCAAGGCCTCAATTTAGATCATTCCTACTTATCTTATGTCAATATTTAAAATACCAACCTATATAATTCTAAAATAGATCAAATCCAAAAAAATGTATTTAGAGAGGAATCAAAGAAAGATTTAGATTCAATCTGGTTGTTTGGGAAAAGCTATATCTTGCCAAAGCTAATAGAGGTCTTGGTATAAAAATTATAAACTCCATGAACAGAGCCTTATTGGTAAAAATGGGTTGGCATGTAATGAAGGAGAAACATGCCAACAGATGTTTCATTTGCTTGAATTTATTCAATGAGATTCTTAGTCACTTCAATATGACTTGGGTCAAACCCAAAAACATCATGGATCTCATTTTATAATGGAATACCTCATGGAATATCCATTTTTTGAATTTCCTTTGGCACCTTGCACTTCCCCACTTGTTCTGGTGCATCTGGAAAGCTCACAATGATAGCTTGTTTTGAAACAAAAGGCATCATTGGAAGAACATCTTCCCCAAGGTTTATCAATACATTTAAAAAAATTGTAATGATTTTCCTCCCAAGGACAAGGATCCTACCCCACCTTTCCATAGGACTTATCATTAACAACTAGGACCTTTAACAAGATATTAGATCCTCCTCAAAAGACATCATACACAAGCAAACCAAATGGAAAGACCCCCTAGATGGGTGGATAAAATTGAATTTTTATGGATCCTTGAAAGTCAACCCAGGCCTTGCTAGTGGAGGGGGAATTATAATAAATACTAAAGGAAAAATGTTGGTGGCCTATGTAGGCCCCATGATTAACTAGACTAAAAATCTAGCTAAAACTAAAATAACCCTCTAGGGAATTTAGCTAACACAAAGCCTTGAATAGAGTAGAATCATTATAGAAGGGGATTC
This sequence comes from Torreya grandis, assembly GCA_037957365.1. Classification (NCBI taxonomy): domain Eukaryota; kingdom Viridiplantae; phylum Streptophyta; class Pinopsida; order Cupressales; family Taxaceae; genus Torreya; species Torreya grandis. The sequence goes on from JARHVA010006297.1 coordinate 289,284, forward strand.
TATCAATATTCTAAATGCCTTAGAAGAAAAATCCACTCCTGCACATACTATTAAGAATCTTATCAAAGATTCAAAGCTTATCCTTCACATAATTCCACAAGTTAAACTCAACCATACTTTCAAGGAAGGTAATAGGGTGGATGACACCCTAGCTAGTACTAGAGTACATCTCTAAGGTTTAACTATCTATAATAATGAAGGTAGCATCCCCTCTAAGATGCATAATGTCATCCGCATGGAAGGTACACATGTTGCTTAATTCCATAATGTCATTACATGTAAAACTTTTCATATCGAAGGGCCTAATCATGACCTTTTAGACTCACATTAATTTCAAGTAAAGGGGATGTTATTATGATAAGGGGTATTTGGTGGTCATTCCTCATAACACAAGCCCTATCCATTTATCTAGTATCCTGAACCCTTAGCTTGCTCCCTCTAACCCTGCAACTCCTAACAACATGGGTGGTGATAGAGATCAATTGGATCCAACATCCTCTAAAGATGTTCGAGAGAAAAAAAGGTGTGGAAAAATATTAATAAGGAAGGATTAATTGAGTACATGGAGTGCATCACCAAGCATAATACTCTAGTGGTCAGAGAATTTGTAGTTGCTTGGATGAAAAGGAAGGTTTCCATGAGGGGGATCTCCAGAAATGTTTCCAAGTAGTTTATAGGATATGCCATGGGCATGGAATGTAAAGGTACTAAATAATACAAGGATCAATCCAAGAAGTAGGAATCCTTATAGTGCTTATTTTGAATTAATGAATTTATGTAAACTAAGAAGAAGGGATTCCCTCATGCTAACCTACCCAAGTGTTGGATTGATTTTTTCTTATAGGTCATGAGGTAAATTACCTTAGAAGGTAAGTATACCTTGATCTTATCACACCATTTCATGTTGCTCAATCATTTCATCAGTTTTAAGATCATTCTTCCCTATTTTCTCCTAAAATCCTTTGAACGCATATTCCTTCACTAGTTAAATGATGTTAACTTGATCTTGTACCAAGGCCTGATCCTTTTGCTAGTGAAACATGGACTAGCCTTGCTTAGTACAAAATTTCCCCCAAAAGGATCATCCTTTGAGGAGGACTCCCTGGAGTACTCCTTGGAGGAGGATCCTTTTGTGAGATCCCTCCCTACCCCAGAACACTCCCCTTGTTATATTTTGTTTGAATCCCCTCTTGATGACATTCCCCTAAAAATGTTGTGCATCTCTAAACCCAAACCCATCAATTTTGGTACTCCTTCCACCTTTGATTAGAAGGGTAAGGCAATTGTAATATTAGTCAAGATAAAAATAAATAAATGCTAGAAAAATTTAATGTGAAGGTATAATAGGTGGGTTTTAGTTTGGCTAAATTGGTTCAATATTAGAATGAGATCCACCAAGTATCAAAGGCCATGGTCCAAACATTAGATTAGTCTACCTAACCCCCTCCCATTTCTTCAACCTTAAAATCCCTTAATATTCCTAAATCCCCCACTGGGGTCCTCTAGGGGGGTTCCCTAAAGCATCCCTTCCCCCAGGTGAAAGGTAGGTAGTGCCTAAGGATGATTTTCCTTAGTGAACAAGCTGAGAGTCCTAGGAATCATACCAAAGAAAAATCCTCAAAAGATAAGTCCAGCATCACAACAAAGGATAAATTTTTTGTAAAGGACACCTAGGAGAGTCCTCCCAATTAACATGTTTTTTTGTGTTTGTTCTCTTTTTTTGATGTTAGCCTTTTTCTGTAGATCATTCAGACTTTTGGGGCCTAGTTATAACTCTTTTGTCTCACTTTTTATGGGTTTGGGTCCTTATAAAACTTGAGTTTACCTTATCAAATAAAAAAAGGTAACATGAAGTCAACATAAACCACCTTAATCAATCTCTAAAATAAATAGTTTGTAATTTTAGAAATTTAAAAAAAAAAATCCTTGAAATGAAATCTTTACCATTGTAACATATATAGTGTATGCAGAGGATGACCTAAAACTATTCTCTTTCTTACAAATGATTATGATTCAAATTATCATATCATGCCTAAAACATGAAATAATGATGTGTTTTGTTATATTGTTCTATTAACAAGTTTTGTAATATTGAATATGGATACATTAAATGTTTATTTCATGTATGATGTTAATAATATTAAATTTTAGATATATATATGCATATATAGCTATATTTATTTTTGGTAAATGATATGAGTTTTATGTTTGTTTTGAATTGGTACTATTAATATCCTTTGATGATTGCATGATTGGAATACATTTCTATAAAGTTACTATACTATCATAAATGTAAATGGGAATGAAAAAAATGAGATCTATTTAGTCCACCATGTCCTTTACCTATTATCTTGTGTTGTGAATAACTAGTGTTGTACTTTAATTATTTGATTAATTTTTGTGTTAGTGATGGCTCATAGTGAATCATGCCACTGTTGTTTTCTATTTTTTTTTGGTGGAGGTGGTGGGGGGGGGATGATGGGGGGCCGAGGGGTGTAGGGTATGGGTAGGGGAGCATGTTTATTGATTTATAATTATATCTTGAAAATTTGTCACAATGGAAATGGTATATTAATGTTATTTTTACCTTGACTCTATGTACTCTACATTTATACGAAATAATGACCTTAGTTTCATGGTGGAATTAAGGACCTATCATTATGGTGAAAAATATTTTATGACCATGTTCAAGCATATGTTTTATATAATTTGACCAAGGTAATGGTATTATTATTATTTAAATAAAAACCATTTGTCCACCTTAGGTGAGATGAGTATTTTGTTGAAATTAGTTCATTATTTGAATGACCTAATTATTTGATTGGGGTTTTTATGACTAAATGGATAATGTAATCATTTTTGGTGGTAGTATTTTATTTTTATATAGAATTTAGACTAGAATTTAGAGGAATAAGGAAATTAACTTGGTTTGGTTTGCTTAGGGATGATAATAATGAAGGGGAAGGAATGGGATTTAAAACTTGCCACTATAGTTTCATTAATGTAACATAAGTGGAGGAGAAGAAGTTAATATGGCCATGGTGGAGTGTGGAAAACACATGGTTTGATGGACCAAAGGATAAAATTACTGGGAATGGAAGGGAAAGAGGAAAAATAAAACAACAAATAGAATTTTCATTCAAGTAGAAGTAAACAATTTTACTTATGGTTCCATTTTCTTTTCTCGCATAGTTTTTAAAGTGTAAAATTAATTCCAAACCCATGGTGGATGTGTGAGTTTCATAAAGGGGTATCACTCTTTTTGGAACTTCCCCATCATGCAATAAGTGATTTATGGTGTATAAATACTATATCATGTTAATAAAACATAAATTTGGTTTGAATAAACAACCCAACTAGTTGATTGAAAAAACCTAATGGGTATTTTTGATTTTGACTCATATCATCCTTTATATGGTTTATATATGTAGTAATGTTGTAAATTTTGTTCAGATGGCTATTCTATTTTATTTTTTTCATATCATGTTATTTTATTTAACACGCTATTTTGATGTCACACTATTTTATTTAGCGTCTTGTTTGATATCATTATATTTAATTTAGTAACCTATTTTGATATTTTACTATTTGATTTATCATCATTTTTTCAAGCTCATGGTTACTGTTGGAAACTTGTTTTGAAATTTTGTTTGTCTTGGCATAATTGTCTTGATTTATGTGCCTATGTTGTGTTTCATTTGTGTGTAATCCAATAATTATGGATTGGATTTCTAAAAACCCATATTCCATTTAATTTTATGTTTATTATCCTTAGTACAATGATATATTCCAACCCTAGACTTATGGTTGGGGTGGGTAGGGAAAATTAACTAAATGGTTTGGATCAGGTTTGACATTATTTTTGCCATTTAGATAACCATGTTGAATATTCTCTTTTAATTAATTTTGTGGAAGGATTTGATAATTCCAATGAAATTTTGAGACATTAAAATAAAACTTGAGTCAATATAATTTTTATTATGAACAAAGATGTATTTGAAATAAATTCATATCAAATTCATTGTTGTCAATGACCTTATTATACTTGATGCTTGATTATGAGCCATGTCTAGAGTTGGGTACTCACTTAGTAATTAGTTATGTTTACTTCTTATGTATATTAAATTGAAAATTTGTTTACATAGTTTATTATTTAATTTAGTTACTAGTATTTTTTTGTACTATATGTAAAATGTTTATTAATTAATAAATAATTCCTTGAACTTACTAATCATTGTTAGAGAGATGGTTTTGGGAAATTGATTGTTTGAAACGTAATGGTTTATTGAAAAAGATTCAGTTTTTAATCAATATTCATTTGTATCTTTGTTTGGATCATTATTTTTTGAGTAAAATTATGTATAAATAATTTTATGGTGATAGTTTTAAAAATATTAGTTGTTAATGTGGATTCAATTGTTGTATATACATTTATAGTTATGTTTTCAAATTAAGTTTATATTGTAAATTTAATTCTACTAATTATAAGTTGGGTTGGTTAATTGTTTTATTTGGTGGTAAAGCATTAAATGTTTCATTTTCCATAAACTATGTATTCAATCCTACATCATCCATTTTAGAGTACAAATTTAATATGAAGCATTTGAAAAATGGTGTGATACAACATTACTATTCTTGGTTTATAAATAGTTGTTTCATTCATAGTAGGAGTTAAGTTTTATTTGTGCACTTTATTTGATAAAATGTTTAGATAAGTTGTATTTTAACCTGATTATCCAAATTCATACTTTAGTTATTTTAGTTATATGGTTTTTGACAAATTTAATAAATTTTATAGTATCTTAGTGGAAAAAATAAAATAAAAAGATTTGTGGAATGTGAGTTGGACGTGTTAGTTGTGTGTGTTATGTTTCGTCATGGATATTAGATCTAACTTTAGTTAGTGGATGTCATTTTGGGTTTAGTTTTTGGTATCTATTATTGAGTTAGATTGTGTATATTATATGAATGTGAAAGTGTATTGATATTTCAAATAATTGATAAGAGTTTAACACTTAGCAAACAAAAAGGTGAATTTAATTATTTTTATTTTGGTTTCATTTTTTTTGTCATATTATGATAGTTAGAAAATTATCTTTGATAGTATAAAAGTGATGTGGCACACACAAAATTATAATATGACTTAATTATAATACTATATATTCAATATTATATTATTTTTAGTTACTAAGATTGAATAATGTCAAAAATATTGGTAAAATAAAAATAAAATTAATGATTAGTTTCATTAATCAATTATGGCAACTTTTTAAGGTGGAAATAGGTTTATCATTAGGGAAACCTTTAGAATGATTTCTTGTCTATCAGATAGTTAAATATGGTTAAAGAATTTTTTTTTACATAAATATTAATTGATGATATTAAATTTAAATTAAAAGGGTTTGTTGTAAATAAAAGTTACTAATTTTTTATTTTAAAAAGGTATTGGTAAATGCATGGTTAGAGATGAATTATCAAATAGAATGTTTATTTAACCCTTGATAAATGGTGTTATACATAATTAATGTGGAATTAGGTGTTCTAATATATATAGTACTAGCATGAAAAGTTATTTTTAGATAATAGAATAAACGTAATTTAGGATAGTACATAAAATGTATCTTAATATGATGAATATTAGTATTGTTTGAAGTCAAACAAAAAATGAATTAAAAATATATATCATTGGAAACTTGGCTAAAATTTTGGTAGATATT